>LPNX011076263.1:0-10054 GCA_001517045.1 Pseudotsuga menziesii | reverse complement strand
AGGTATGGAGTGAAAAACTCAAAAATTATCAGTCATTTATTCAACAACCAATAATAACCAAGGGAAAAAAACACCCTAGGCTGATCGGATTGACAAATAAAGTCTAAGAGACCGAGTCTTTTACAGACCCTATCATGCTAGAACATTTATTACAATTCCCCCATGGGGTATGAACATGTGATATAGTACAACAAAGCTTCCCAGAAGCAAGACTGAAGGTTCTCTGAAGTCTGAACAAGTTATCCTTGTCCAGTTCACCAGGCTCACTTGATAAAAAAACCACTAAGTACAACTTAGGTGGTAACACCCCCCAGACTGTCAATATAGTTAAGGTAGCCTATAGTCTCTCAGACATCTAGGGTTCATACACAGGTACACTGAAAGGCTATTTCTGTTTGACCTTGGACGCGCTTGGAAGGTAACCCTTGTAGAAAGTGTGGGAGGGCGATGGGTGATTCCTCCACTTGTGCCTAAGAACATCTTCAAGGATGCCAAGTAACTTTCTATCGGATTTATTCTGGAAAGCATATCTTATACCCCTTGTGATTGTTGAAGACTTTAGGAAATTTTGAAGTGATTACTCTGTGGTTTGTCTATGTTTAGCTGACCTTAGGGTGTGAAGAGTCAAATTTTCAATCGTGGAGGATCAACCTTTTAGAAGGTCAAGAAGGTTGCAAAACCTTCCTCTGCTCACTATATTGGAGACTCCATCTCCCCCTCAAAGGCAGAGATTAGACATGGATGCTTCTTTCGAACCGGTAGGAATTAGTGAAGTTCTAGGTGAACCAGAACTTAGGACAAACCAGGTTGATACAACCCCAGTAGAGATACAAGACTTGCAGGCTGACAAGTTTGTGAGAAAATTTAATTCACCTCTTACTAACCTAAACAATCCATTTATCATCCAGGTTCGTCCTTTCAATTCACTTGTGATTGGTGTTCCTATGGGTAGGCTAATGTCTAGTGTAGGATAAAATTCTTCTACCTCCACCTTAGCCACTCCAGTTGAAGGGGTACCACCTCCCCCAATGGGTGCCCCTAGAGCAAACATACCTACTACTCCTTTAACTCCAGCTATTTGGGTGGTTCAACCACCGGCTTCAACAAATGTAGCAGACAATTTTGGTGGGGTGGTCACTGGGATCCTTAGTGTACCTCTTGTTTCAACTTCTTTTGCACACACTGCTCAGAGTGATCCAGTGGGATCCTCTTCATTTGTTCATGGTTTTACTTGGAATGGGGGGCACATTCCCCCATCCACTCCATATGTAGGTCCCACACCTACATATGTAGGGGTGCAGTTCAGAAACATTAATCCTTATGGTCAAGGTTTTCAAATGTTGGTTTCAAATTCTTTCACGAGCTCTCCTTTCTCGCTTTTTAGTGGAGGGATACTTGCTACTGTTTTCCAAACTCCAGTTTCATCTGGAGCATCTCAAACCACATACACTACACCACATATGAACAATCCACTGGCTTATGGGTGGAATCCTTTCCAAAGTTGTCTGACTACCTCACAACTGGTAGCTGGGGGAAACCCTGCCTTTACTTTTGGGAATCAGGGGGAAAGTCCTTCTACTTCCCAAGCTCTTACTTTTTAGGCTCCGGTTAGACCCAAACTTCCTTTCCTGATAACTTTGAACTTGCCAGATTTGGCCAAGTTAATGAATGACCCGGTGAAACATGATGCCACCTAGCCACTTGTCCCTACCAAAATGCCCTCATATATTCCAAAATTTAAAGGCAAAGTTGGTGAAGACCCAGGGGCTCATATCACCAATTTTCACTTATGGTGCTCTTCCAACTCACTAAATGATGACACCATTCGGTTGAGATTGTTCCATAGAACTCTTACTAGTGCCGCCTCAAAGTGGTACATTGAACTGCCCTCTATTGCATTTGAAAGTTTTTGGGACTTAGCTGACGTGTTCCTTAACCATTTCCAGCTTCATGTCCGGTACGATGTCGGTACAAACTTACTGTCCACTTTTCGGTAGGACAAAGCCACTCACATTTTGGATCACATCCAAGAGTGGCGAAGGAGGAAAAGGCTCATTAATGCCACTATCCTTCCCGAGTTTTTGTCAGAATGGTTCCTTAAATCCTTATTGTCGTATATATCTAAGGATGTATCCACTTCGGGAATAACTAATGAGGAAGGGGCTATCCTCAGGGCCTAGAAGTTAAATTTGATATATTCTCAATCTGGGATTCTATATGAAATCATCCCTGATGCACCGAGACCAACCCATAGTGTCGAAAAACATAAGCCTAGACCCCATGCCGATGGTGTGGCTGGTTCAGTGAAATATTCCACTATAGAATCTTTGGCTAAACAACTCCATGATTTTTATGTCAAACAATCTATGGTGGAGGCAGAAAAGGCCACCCCCTCACCCCAGAATGAAAATGTTTTTGCACAATCCTCCCAAAAGGGAAATCAGTAGCCCAATGGGAAAAAGAAAAAGGGGAAGAAAGGTGAGGGAAACCAAAACAAGCCAAAACCCACAAACAATGCTAATGGGGGGGGGGGAAGAGAAGAAGAAGGTGAAATTTCCATGTAAGTTGTGCTAGGAAGATCACCTGACCCATCAATGTCCATTTATTGACCAAGCTTATAAGCTGCTCAAAGGCCAACAACCGACTGTCCTGAAGGATAATTTTTCCCAAGGACAAAATTCTGCTTCAGCTTCAAATGTAGTAGGGGGCACCCCAAATGCTCCTGACCCAAACTATATCAACATGGTTCTATCCCAGACTTTACTCCAAACTAGGAAAAATAACTATGAGACTGAGGCTCCAGATAAGGGTAAGTCTATAGGTGAAACTTCTAACCCTCTCACAATTGAAAAACCTGCTGAAACTATGCCCAAGATACCAAAGGGTGTCTTTAAGAAAACTTTTCACAATCCTAATGCTAGGGCTGCAGCCAACTACTCTATGGTTGAAGATTTATCCCAGATCCCTTGTGCAATGTCAGCTTTAGAGGTGTTACAGAGTTGTCCCACCCAATGATATGCACTCTTAGCAGCCTTAGGTAGTATGGATTCATCGAGCCTCATGGCGAAATTTAATTTGTCTGATGTCAAAATTTTCCTACCTTATCATGTGTCCTTATTAATAGATGTCATCCATGGCAGAAAAACCATTGGAAGGGCAGTTGTCGATGAGGGATCTTCCACATGTGTCATGTCCTTGTCTTGCTAGAAGGCTCTTGGATCTCCAGAGCTAGTTCCATCGAACACCCTACTTACTGCTTTTGAAAGAAGGTCATTTCGTCCACATGGTATCCTACCAGCTTTCAAAATAAAGTTGGCAGGGAAGGTAGTGTCTGTCGAGGTAGAGTTGATTGATGCACCTTTAAATTATAACTTGCTCTTGGGGAGAAGTTGGACTTATGCCATCTCTACTATTGCATCGGTCATCCTTTGGCTAGTAGTGTTTCCACACAAATGGAAGTTGGTTACTATAGACCAACTTAGGTTTACTCGAAATGGCCACATGGAAACTAATGATTCCACCATGCCATTGGTTGATCAGGTTAAACTTGCTTCAAAGAGCTTAGGGGCTGGAATGTATGCATCATTGATGGGCACATTCGATTTTGTAGCTCCAATTAATTACTTATGTTACACTAGTGTAGGAAAGTCTATTGCAATGGTTGTCGATAGAACAAACCCTTGGGTTCTTCCTTCCCATCATGAACCTGAAGTGCCCTTATCAATAGCGGAAGTAGCTTATCAAGCTATCATTCATACCACTGTTGAGCCCATTCCATTCCCTCTCACAATCTCAAAGGAGCTGAAAGAAGCCTATCTTCTTGCTTGGGCAGAGAACTCTTTGCATACTGAGAATTGCTTAGATATGGTTTTTCCATCTGACGAAGCCATTCTGGAAGATATGTGCAGACAAGATAATATCTACGAAGGTCTTCACCGTCGATCCTATTTTATTCTAGAGTTATATAGGATTGAAAACCAAGAGTTCCATATGAGACTGGCAGGTGATTGTGATAAACCTATTAATCCCTTACCTAGGAAGGGAATGTTTGCTGAGGGGAATATGGAAAAAATTTCATTACTATTCCTATCAACATCTCTGCAAACCCAAACATTGTGGAAAATGTACATATCGGTGCAAACTGCTCTCTAGAGGAGATTGCTATCTATACAGCCTAGTTTAAGGAATTACGCGATGTGTTTTCCTGGTCATATGAGGAGATGCTAGGCATAGATCCATCAATATTCAAACATGAAATCCGAACCTATCTTGATGCCAAACCAATTCAACAAAAACTTATACTTGTCAATTCATGTAAAGTGGCAGCTGTTAAGGCTGAAGTTGAAAAACTGTTGAAAGCCGATTTCATTTACCCGATAGCTTTGACAGAGTGGGTATCCAACCTTGTTCCTATCGACAAAAAGCAAGGGATGATATGTGTTTGTACTGACTTTCACCATATAAACAAAGCATGTCCTCGGGATAACTACCCCACACCATTCATAGATCAAATCATTGATGCTTGTGTGGGGAGTGAAGTCTTTTCATTTATGGATGGTTTCTCTGGGTATAATCAAATTCAAATTAAACCGGAAGACCAACATAAAACAAATTTCATCTGTCCTTGGGGTACATTTGCATACAAGAAAATGCTTTTTGGATTGAAAAATGCAGGGGCTACCTTTCAGCGGGAAATGAATTTTTCCTTTCATGACATTAAGTCTATTGTCGAACGCTACCTTAATGATCTTCCAGCACATTCTCGTAATAGGATCGATCACCCAGATCACTTGTGTTTAATCTTCAAACGATGTAGATACTACAAAATTCACTTGAATCCCTACAAGTGCGATTTCTATGTCGAGTCAGGTAGACTGCTCGTGTTCATTATTTCTAACAAAGGTATTCAGGAGGATCCTTTGAAAGTTGGGGGCATAGTAAATCCGGCTCCTCCTCGTTCCATTAGGCAGATTCAAAGCCTGCAAGGGAAGTCCAACTTCCTTCAACATTTTATCGTAAATTACACCAATATCACTAAAGGTTTCATGCACCTATATAAGCAGGACACCCCATATGTATGGGATGAAATCGCACAACTTGCGTTCGAGGCATTAAAGAAAGCTAATTTGTCATCACCATTACTGCGTCCGCCAAATTACTCTCATGATTTTATATTGTATCTGGCCGCATCCAAGTCGACCATCAGGATAGTACTAGTCTAAGAGGATGATAAGCTCCAAGAGCATGTCGTCTACTATCATAGCCATGATTTAGCTGGCCCTGAACTTAGGTATTCCCACTTCGAGAAGTTGGCATTAGTAGTTATGTATGTTGTTCAGAGGTTGCGTCACTACAACTTACTGAGGACCACAATGGTAGTGGTGGATGTTAATCCTTTCCGATATTTTTTGTCTTGACGGATAGTTGGAGGAAAATTTAATAAATGGATATTCATTCTCCAAGATTTCGACTTAGATTTCCAATCCGCCAAATCCAAAAAATCCTTAGTTTTTGTAGAGCTCATTGCAGAATTTCTGGTTGAGGAAGATGTAGCCATTGAAGAAGAATCATTCCTAGATGAGCACATATTTTTGATTTCCTCCTATAACCCTTGGTATGGAGATATACTTGTCTATCTCCAGACTCTGAAGTGCCCTGCAACCTTTTTGAGGGAAGAACGACGCAAACTATGCTTACATGCAAAAAACTACCTCATTATTAAAGATACTTTATATCGTCGAGGGGTAGATTTTGTTTTGCATCGATGTCTTACCCAAGAAGAGGCTAAGACTGTCCTAAATGATGCCCATAGTGAAGCATGTGGGGGTCATTTATCTGGGTTAGCAACGGCCCAGAAAATATTACGTGTCGATTATTTCTGTCCCATGATATTTAAAGATTGTGTGGAAACCGTGAAATGATGTCATCCTTGTCAGCTTTACACCAGAAAGATGGGGTCACATCCTGCTCCGTTATTTCCCATAATCTTAGTCGGCCCTTTCATGAAGTGGGGGATAGATTACATGACGTGCAACCTAGTCTCGGTTGGGTGGCACAAATACATCATTGTTGTTGTATATTACTTCATGAAGTGGGCAGAGGCAATGCCCACCTATAAAGATGACAAGGAAACTGCAACTTTTTTCGTGTTCAACCAAATTATTGCATGTTTTGGTATTCCTAAAGAGATTATCACTGACCATGGAAGTCACTTCCAAAATATCATGATGAATGAATTGACCACTATGCTAGGGTTTAAACAAGAACATTTGTTTTCTTTCTACCTACAAGCAAATGGTCAAGTCGAGGATGTAAATAAAACCTTGAAGACTATTCTCAAGCGCACTATTAATGCATCCCGGTCCAATTGGCACATCATATTGTATCCTGCACTTTGAGATTATCAGACCAATGTGAAAACTGTCACGGGATTTTCTCCTTTCCAACTCGTTCACGGAGTGGAAGCAGTAACCCCGGTTGAATGTGAAATACCATCTTTAAATATTTCTATTCATGTGCTACCTGATACGACTGAGCTGGAAGAACGGTTGTTACACTTAGAACATCTAGATGAATAGCGTAGAGATGCGCTGACAGCAAACGAAGCTCATAAAAATAGGGTCAAAAATCAGTATGATAAATTGGTCAAACCTAGGATTTTTTCTAAAGGGGATCTTTTCTTTCTTTGGGATCAAGACAAAGAACCCCTGAGGGCAGGGAAATTCAGGTCTATGTGATTATGACCTTATGTCCTGTCAAAAGTTTTGAAAAAAGGTGCATATGAATTAACTGATTTCGAGGGAAATAAGTTTCATGAGCCTAGAAATGGGCTCTACCTCAAAAATTACTATGCGTAGGCTTAGCACTTTTTTGTATTTTTATTGTATGTAAATTTATGTACAATAGTTCACTAGTTTTTGTTCTTATATCATCGTTTGGTTGTTATAGATGTCTTCCGAGTGGTTCGTAGGTTTTGCAGATGGTGCTAATCGCCACACTTGCAACTTGGCTTTAGTCGCGTGGGTTATTTACTCACTCTCAGGACAGCTAGTTGCCTCTAGAGGCGCTTGTCTAGGTCTTGCTACCAATAATGTGGCCGAGTACAGGGCCGTCATTGAGCTTTTATGGGATTCCTCGTCAGGAGGCATTACCCAAATGGAAGTCAGGCTTGACTCTCAACTGGTAGTTTCCTAGCTCAATCGAGCTTATCAAGTGCGAATCCCTATTCTACTACATCAGTTTATGCAAGTTAGGTTATTGGAAAGAAATTTTGACTTTATTACATTTAATCATATTCCAATAAATAAAAATTCATTAATTGATGCATATGCGAATTATATCTTGGATTTGCATTTAACACATATTTCATAAAATTTACAACATACACATTGAAAAACACATGTAAATAAACCGGCAAAATATATATGTGTGTGTGTGTGTGTGTGTGTGAATATCTATCCATATATATAGGTCGATTTTGATCCTCAGATCCAGTCATAACTATATAATATACAAAAAATATACAAAATCTGGATCGTAATCCATAAAATGCTCCTAAGTCTAAGCTTGACCACCTTGCTCATCCCGGTCATCCTACTCTCAGGATTCTTTAGCCTCTTTAGCTACAGAAGCCTCAGTAGCCTCTATGTAAGCAAGTACTGCTCTGGCTACCCTTCTCATAAGTCATATCCAGATAGGTGGGATACCAACCACTAACTCCTGCATAAAGGCAGGGATCTGCTCAATACGCAAAGTAGGAACTCTTTGGGTAAGCCTAGCTAGCTTCCCCTCAAGAACCCTAATCATACCGTGATCATCTCTTGCCACTGGTTGCACATACATACGAGGATTCCCAACAGGGTGAACTGGTCCAATTTCTACATTTTTAGATATAGCATTTTATATATCGTACAGTATACGCGACTATCCTTTGGACATGTCGCGTATCATACGCAAATTTCTTTCAAGCAATCCACGTATAAAATGCGTATACATGACTATTTACATAGCATACCCACGTATACAGCGTGACTGCCTTTAAATTGGCTGAAAACATCAATTTTTTTCATAAAATCAAAAATTTGCTTGGATGAAATGAAAGAGCATGGAGAGTAGATTTACTTGGCACTTGCAGTTTTGAAATTCCTCCAACGGTTTGACCACAGTGAGCAATTGAAAGCAGAGGTAAAACTTGTCTATATTGGGTAAAAATGCCAAATGGTGAATTTGATTTCTATTTTTGCACTATTTATAGAAATTATTTCAAAAAGTGGGTTTTTTAACCTATAGTTTGTAATTTTTATTAAAATCAAACTAATGCCATGTTATTTTTTACCTAATGAAACATGTCAAAGGTTATTCAAAGTCATTTTCCACTCATATAAGGTAGGATTTTGATCATTTATATGCATTTTTTCATTTATACTTAATCTACTTCACCCGTAGGATTACTACTTTGACCATGGACTATGCTATTCAACCATTAGTACCTTGTCTATATCATTGTTCTTCCGTGGATAGGTATTTCCTAACATAAGTACCCTAGCTTAGAACACATTTATTGTCTTTTGGTACTCATTCCGCATTTGTCGCAGGTTCTGAGGAGTCTTCTTAATAATTTTTCACGCCAAATTGAGCCTCATTTTGGTCTCTTTTTACAAGCTATCCCCTTTATAAGGATCCCCACTCTTATGGAGTTTTTTTAGGCCCAGGTCTAACTCCTTAAAATAGACTTGACTGCCGAGTAAACTTGTTCATTCAGGCTCGTTAAGAATATGTGAATGGGCATCCACATTGGTGGTAGGTTATCTCTTTCTCAAACCATGTGGAATAATATGAGAAAGGATCACTCTCTTTTCTGTGGAATTGAGAAGAGTATTCTCAGGCATAGGCTTATCACTTTTCTGGACCTGAGGAACTAAACTTACAGAAAAGGACCACTTGGTATGAGCTTAGTTTTCTCTTTTTCATGCTCTGGACCTAAACATGAAAAATATTCTGAGTGTACTTTATGTCTTTTTCATGCTCGTTAAACAACAAGAACAAAACATCGATTTTACTGTTGTAATCCCCATTTCTTGTACTCAAATGGATCTTTCCCAATGATCTTGCTTTCCTTCACACTCGTAAAACTCAAGCTATAATCTGCTCTTGAAGGAGTGTTGGGTAGGTGGTAATTTAACCTTTTTTGGACCTCCATGACTAAGTATGAAAAGGTTCACCTTTTATTCTTCGAAAAATAAGAGAGTTCTTCTGAGATATGTTTTATGCTTTTTCGGTTTTAGGAGACTAAATTGGATGAAAAAGGAACACCCTGGAGTCTTCTTTGGCATTTTCAAACTCTCTAAATATGAAAACACCAAGCGATCATGTACTAGTTCGCGCTCGTAAAATCTACGAATAAGTGACATTATCAAGAATTATTCCTTCTTCTCTTCAAGCTTGTCAAAAATGAAGAGAGAGCTACGTTGAATTTCCTATACTCATTAAAATTTAACAGGAAAGATAAGGAAGAAGTTTTCTCTTTGGGTTATAGTCAGTGGCAGCATGTCCTCCTTGAACATAGCACTCTTTGAAATTTTTGATACTCATGTTTCAATGTACACTTCCATTCTATCTATCACTTTGAGTTTCTTACTCCTTCACTTGTCATTTATGCCTAGGGAATCTGATCATGTCTCTTACATGATAGATAAGTCTAGTTGTTTTATCTACAAAGTTAAAAAGCTTCCTTGGGTCATATTTGTGTCGTTCTCACTGTTCAAGGATCTATTCCTGTTTCTACTTTCTTATCCTGATTCCATCATTATCCTATCTGATATCACTTGTGTCTACCTTCCTTTATCTTGTTCCTAGTCACTCTTGTGATTCATTGGAGGATCTATTGCCTTCCTCATCACAACATGGTTTCTCATCAACATTTCTTGAAGATGAAGACCTAGAGTTTTGACAATAGTTGTTAGGGTACACAGGGTACTCCCAAAGGACCGAACACCAAGAATAGCCGCTTCACACAAATAGATCACAGATCAATACACCAATGTTTGTCACGTGG
>LPNX011076201.1:35810-156890 GCA_001517045.1 Pseudotsuga menziesii | reverse complement strand
TTTATTGCTTAAAATATGTTGTTTGCAGGTAACCTTACTCGCAAGCTTTGTAAAAATATGAAAAGGGAGGTTGCTGCAATGTGGATACAGAAGCACGTGCAGAGATCTAAAGCTCAAAAAGCTCAGAAGCATGTGCAGTGCGGATACAAAAGCACGTGCACAGATAGAAAGCTGAAAAAGTGGGAAATTGAGTATGAAGATTCTATTGCTGATGCTTTTCCATTGAGTATGAAGAGCCTGTTGCTGAGGGTTTTAAGTTGCTAAGTATGATTTTGAAGCTGTCGCGGGATCCAAGTATGGCTTAGCAACAAAGTACAAGTGGGATGATTTAGCTAATGTAATATTTTAAAAATTCATCGGTGTACTAGATGATTTTCATGTAAAGTTATATGGAGATAGTTTTTGAGAAAACTCATTTATTGTAATACTTGACATTTCATATAATATAATTTGTGCGGTTTAAAACTTATATGGTTTCACTTTATATTTGCATAATTCAAATGTGTATTAGATGATGATAAATAATGTATGATTCTCTTTTTAATTTAAACATAATACCATATTAAAAATTTATATTGATTAATAATGGACACCATTAAAATTACTAAAATGTAATAACCACACATAAAACCACTAAAAATGACTAAATTAGTGACCAATAAATGAGATTAATGACCAAAATTCATATATAAAAGAACAAAAAAATTGAGAGACATGTGACCAAACAATGAGATATAAATGACCAAAAAAAGGCCAAAATTCGCATATCAATGACCAAAAAATAGTTTTGGTGGCTAATTTGTGGTCTTTTAATACGCGACCAAATTTGGTCATATTCTAGTTTGCTATGTGGTCATTAATTTGGTCATAAATGTGGTCATATATTTGGTCATCGATTCAAATATGACCAAATTAATGACCAAATATATGACCAAATTAATGACCAACTGACAAGCTATAAATGACCAAAATAAAAATGACCAATTTTGGTCGCGTAATAAAAGACCGTAAATTAGCCACCAGCGATCGCCAAACCAAAAGTGGTCATTGATATGCGGATTTTGGTCATTTTTTTTGTCACTAATATCTCATTTTCCACTAGTGACTGTTCTACAGGGATATGTCGATGCAGATATGGCTGGTGATAAAGACAGCAGGAGGAGCACCACAGGGTATGTGTTTACTGTAGGTGGAACAACAATAAGTTGGATTTCAAAACTGCAACAGGTTGTTGCACTTTCAACAACGGAAGCAGAGTATGTTGCTGCTACAGAGGCTAGTAAGGAGATGATTTGGTTGCAGAGGTTCATGGAAGAATTAGGTAAGAAACATGAGAATAGTAGGCTGTATAGTGACAGCCAGAGTGCCATTCATCTTGCAAATAACTCAGCCTTTCATTCGAGGACTAAACATATACAACTCAAGTAACACTTCATAAGATCTATTCTAGATGAAGAACTGTTAAAACTGGAAAAGATTCACACTAGCCAGAATCCTGCAGACATGTTGACAAAGGGAGTAACCAGAGAGAAACTAAGTTCTTGCTCGGTTTCTGTTGGCCTTAAAGCACGAAGGTGAAAATAAGAAAGTTGTCAAGTCCAAGGTCTAGAAGATAGTCCAGCAAGTGTAGTAGTGGTGGAGTTGCCGTGATTAGTCTCCAAGTGGTAGATTGTTGGTTGTGGAGCCTAATCTTCCAGATCCAGAGATATTATTCAGTTGTGATTGTAACCCAGGAGTACTGTACACTTGTTTCCGTTGCCAATGGGTTCAGGGGAAATGCCGCCGAGACACAGGGGTTTAGGGGTAGAGCCCTCGATTTTTTTTTTTTGGGATGTGTGTTGGCCAACAGTATTGCGGACCCATGGTATTGGGTTAACCCTAGAATTTTCCCATTTTATTTCCCCTATAAAAGAAAGCATTGTAAATCAACTATGCATGGTATTGTATTGTATTGGAAGAGAGACTGTGAGAGCGTGAAGGGAAGTGCAATGGTTTTACTGCAGGGTGTATCCCTTCATCTTTCTGGACTGTCATAAAAGGATTGGCAATTTATTTGTGGACGCATCCCATCGTTTGGGTGAACCATGTTATATCTATGTCTCTCTGTAATGTTTTAATGTGTTTTACATCTTGTTTATTGATTTAACTGGATATCTGTTATTGCTCTACGGTCCTATTTTCTAACAGGTTGTTGAGAAACTATAGGTTGATCAGGAGAAGGAAATTTTTGAGTCTTGGACCACACTCTTCGCACCTCTGTGATAGTAGGGCACTGGTGAGTAAGATGATCTCCCTTGCATAGCTTACAAGGGAACTTAATTTTGCACTTCGAACGACCAATTTTCTCAACAGTGTCAACATGACTAGTAGTGGCTGACTGTTTGCTCTCAACATGACCTGCAGAGGATGAGATCTTGCCCCCAGCATGAACACCAAAGGCTAGGTGACTAGGTCCAACCTGACTAAGAGAGGTTGGTTGTTGAAAAGCTTTAGAATGTTCAAAAACGGGATGACCATGAAACCAAACTCTTTGCACCTCTACAATAGAAGGGCATTTATAAGTAAGGTGGTCTCCCTCACAAAGCTTACAAGGAAACTTGGGCTTTTGTTTTGAACGGATAGTCTTTCCAATAGTGTCAACATGACTCGTAGTGGCTGATGGATTGTCTTCAGCATGAACCACAGAGGTTGAGAGACTTCCCCCAGCATGACTTGCAGAGGTTGAGAGACTACCCCCAGCATGACTTGCAGAGGCTGAGAGATTGGGTCCAACATGACTTGCAGAGGTTGGACGGGCACCACCAACATGAACAACAGAGGCTAAGTGGTTAGGATCAACATGCTTTGTAGCAGTTGAGTGTGTGCCCCCAGCATGAACTTCAGAGGCTGGGTGGATGGATCCAACATGACTTGCAGAGGTTGGATGGGGAGGTTCAACTTGAACATTAGAGGTTGAACGAGTGCCCTTAGCATGAATTGTAGACACTGAGTGACTGGATCCGACATGACCTGGAAAGGTTGGAAGGATCCCACTAGCATGATCAACAGAGGTTGGATGGTGAAGATCAACTTGACTTGCAGAGGTTGAGTGCTTAGATCTAACATGACCTGCAGAGGTTGGATAGGTGCCCCCAACATGAACTACAGAGGTTGGGTGGTGAGGTTCAACTTGACTTATAGAGGTTGAATGGGTGCCCCCTTGCTTATGTGCCTTCTTCCTATTCCTCCTTCTTTTACTCTTTTTAGACTGCCAGTTACTAGTATTAGTACTTTCACCGCATGAGGTAGAAGGAGGAGTAGAATCAACTACAGGTGAAGGGGAAGTAGTATTTTGATGCCCTTGATATAAGGACCTTACTTGAGAAGCATCAGGAGCATTCAGGATAGTTGGAGTGGAAAACAACCACATCGGTAGCCCTAGGGTGAATCCAGGAAGATTCAGGGTGGCCATCAAAGGAACACTAGCATTCCCCGTGAGAGGAATATTACAAGGAGTTCCCATCATGGGGATCTATTGGTTGGTGTTTAAAGGAGTGTTAGACATAGTTTCAAACAAAGAGACAAAATCTGAGGTCAACAGGAAGCCATAAGTACCAAGCACACACCTAAAGGCACACTAAGTACAGACAAACCACATAGCACTCACTAAAAACTCCTAAAGCCAAACAGAAAAACATGTATAAGATATGCTTTCCAAAAGAAATATGAGAGACATTTACTTGGTGTCCCTGTAGATGTTCTTAGGCACAAGCGGAGGAATCACCCACCTCCCTCGCACACCTTCTATTGGGGTTACCTTCCAAGCCCGTCCAAGGTCAACCAGAAATAGCCTTCTGGTGTACCTATGTATGAACCCTAGATTTCAAGGAGACTAAAGGCTACCTTAACTATATTGACAGTCTGGGGGAATAGTCGCAAGCCTCGTTCGTACGCATGGGTAGGGTAGCTAAGCCTGAAACTCTGTCTACGACAGAATCCCTAAATGCGTAAAAACCTTGGTCTACACATTGACAAGGAATCAGAGGGTTATCTCCTCAGTCCAAGCCTCCACATGGCCTCATGCTTAACTCCCGGTTGAGAGGAGCTTCCCAGATACAATTAACATACAAAAGGATTTACCTAGTGATTGGCCAACTACGTCTGAAATTTTAACACTTGTGGAGAGTTGAAACTCCCTAATCCACAAGTCTAGCCTGTGCTAGTTGGTGTATGACCCTATAAAATAAAACCTACTAATAAATTTTAAATTATATCGTTTATTTTAAGGGATGTTTTTAGTCAGAGGGTAAATGACGTGAAACTTATGTGGTGTTTTGACTCAAAGTTGAAACAAAATGACTAAACAAAGAGAAATGAAATGCAAAAAGCAAAAACTAATCTCTTTCTTTTTCAAATAGAAAACTTGAAAGCCACAAAAGAACAAATTCTTTTTTATTTTTAATTTTTTTTCAAAAACAATGATATGCCATGCAATCTAGACTAAAAAACTAATCTACATGCATATAAAGCAAACATGTGTTTTTGTCTTTTTCTTTTATAAATGCAAAAGAAAAAAAATAGTCTATCAACTAATGCAAGCAAGTACTGTAAGCAAAGCAAATAGACAACTACTCTACACCCCACAAACAAACCCTAAGTTTCCCTAAAGTTGGATATAGCCTCTCTTGGAAGGAAGGCTCACAAAAGTAAAGAAGCCAACAACTTCCTAATGAAGAGACTGAGCAATAAGACTGACATAAACAAAGGTCAAGAAGTCCCAAGTATCAATCTAAACCTACAAACAGAGGCTGCTCAGTACCTTGTCCAACAAGGTCAAGCCAAAGAAGGAGGTGGGGTGGGGGGCAACAAAAACAAGTATATGCTCTTTTTAATTTTCTTTTATAAATGCAAAAGAAAAACTACCTACAAAGCAAAGTATGTAGATAAAAAGAACAAAGCAAAAGGAACTCTACTATACAACCACCAAACAAACTCTAGAATGAACTAAAGTCAATATAAACCCTACTTGGAAGGAAGGCTTGCATAAGAGACAAGTCAACTACTTTGGCATGGTGAAGTTAACCAACAAAAGAAGAAGGAAACAAACACCAACAAGGTTCTGAACTCAAAAAAATATCACTAACAGAGGCTGACTAGAAACATAAGCCAAAAATCATGCCATGCAAAGGGGGTGGGAGGAAAGAGCAAAGAGAAAACCCTAATAATATAAAAAAGGCTTACCACATAGATAAAGAACAACCAAAAGAGATGAAACTAACTCCCTGGAGTCATGCACCTATAGAGGACACCAAAATACCTACCAAACAACCCACAATAGTAGAAAAATCCACAAAAATGAGGAAAAACACTGTTTTATAGGCACACACAGGTTGTAATACTGACAGGTCGTGTGTCATACGCGGGATGAAAATATAGCAAGTTGCGTATACAAGCACACGCGGGTTGTACCACTGATAAGTTGCATACCATACACGGGTTGATAGTATAGAAAGTCATGTGTACCAAACTAGACACGTGACTGTTCAATCTGCAAGTCGCGTATGGGCGGAAAAAAATCCCCAAAAAGGTCAAACAATGCCTTAGGAAGGCAGGGGAGGTGTTCTATCAGAATTATAAAGTGTTCCTACATGGCAAGAAGGACCTGAAACAATGCAAAATACTGAAAGAAATAAAGAGAAACCCCAAACAGACAAGGCTCTCCCCAGCAGAGTCGCCAGTTCTGTTGTAAAGGAAAGTATCCTATGGCTAGGGTTTAAGAAACCATTAACGTACTGGGGTTGAAATATGGATGCAAATGGTTCTGCAAGTAAATACAAGCAAGTTTCAGATATTAGAATGGTTCATACCTTAGCCAAACGAAGGTTGATCCAAGTAGCCCTTCAATCCTCTTCTTGCTCCTCTTGTTCCTCTTGCTCCAAGAGACCTGCAAAACGAATGATACCTTCCTCAAACCAATATGACCACATATAAAGCAATGATAATCAAATAAACATGAAATAATAATCTGATTAACATCATAATATGATCATAAATAGAGATTCAATCAC
Organism: Pseudotsuga menziesii; assembly: GCA_001517045.1. Lineage (NCBI taxonomy): Eukaryota > Viridiplantae > Streptophyta > Pinopsida > Pinales > Pinaceae > Pseudotsuga > Pseudotsuga menziesii. Next base: position 150,843 of record LPNX011076201.1, on the reverse strand, counting down.
ACATTGAACAATGATTTGGGAAGAATAAGGACATCACATCTTTATTAATCTTGAAAACAAGTACAAGTATACCTTCTCTTCAAGTCCGGCACCTCACAAAACCTTGATCTGGTTCTGCTGCTTCTCTTCTCCAAGGAACTCAGCCTCCAAGCTCTGCAACACAAGGAGAATGCTTCTAGGGAAAAGGTGTGGGAAAAGAGAGCTCCAAATCCTCCAACATAACAATGCAAAGATTCAAGTCCCCTCTTATGGAACTCCCTACCTCTATTTATATGTTTAAGAGTTAGGGGCGAAGACAAAGTAGTTACAACTGAAGGAGTCAGTTGCATAACTACCCAAACTACCCAAATTTCAAAAGATGTGTTTTTTGACATTTATAAGAGGCATATGTGGGTTGTAGAAACAACAGTCATGTACACAAGGAGTACATGTATTTAAGGCATACACGACTATTATATATAGCAACTCGCGTACATACGCGGGTTTTCCTTAAGGAAAGTTGCGTACACATCAAAAACTCATTTTAAGGGTATTTTTGGGCATTTTCGGACTTTGGTGTCTTCTAGAAATTTTTAGTTAACTAAAATACCTCTCCAATGGTGTAGAGATGATGTCAAACAGAGTTATATAACTCAAGATATGGGTCCTCCAAGTTAGGTGTTTTTTCAGTGACATTCAGTGACTTTTCATGAAGTGTTGTCATGGAAGTGTCAACATGCGACGGAAACATAGGAAAGTGGTCATAGGTAGAGATGTGTCATTTTGAGCTATAACAGGGAGTAGTAAGATGAGAGGTAAGAACCTGCGCATCTGTTATAACAGGCACCCCCAAATCTACCAACAGTAGTAGCATAGGTTTTCTTTTGTTTAAAGTTTTTCATGATCAGACTTAGAGACCCTCAAGGTAGATTTGTTAAAAAAGGAAAAATTATTGAAATTCCTACTAACTTTCATAGGGGACATCATACCTTAACCAGTAACTCAACAGAAAGGTATTGAAAGACGCCTATAGGAAGTAGTTATACCCAGAAACCTAAGGAGACTCTCTCAGGAGATCTTACCAAGGAAGCCAGAGAAGAAGAAAGAACCTTGGTAGGAGGTCCTAAGGACCTCATTTCTAAGGAAATTCAAGAGGATCAGCCACTAGAAATATCTAACCCTCCACTGGTCTTGAATCCAAATTATACAACCTTTTTCACTAGTAGGAGATCCAAATTTCGTTGACTTTGTTGATCTTGCCCAAGTAAAAGCTCTCTTTGAAAGCTTTGTAGTTCCAGTTATCTCACAAATTGAAACATCCACAGTAGAACCTACTATCCCTTTAGGATTCAATAAAAATTCGGTTGATCAGAAGAAAATGTCTCCCGAAATAGAACTTTGGGACGCCCCATTATCACCTCGAAAGGAGCCTCCTAGGTATATTTACATTAAACACCCAACCTATATGGAGAGACGAGAAGAGAACAAATATCATGATGTAGTTAGAAATGAAGAAGGAGAAGGAGAAAATCGAATTGAGGCTACCTTCGAGTTCCCTATTTTAGACACTATACAGGATGTAACAATGAAGAACATCCCTCCTTCCTCCTTACTAATTTCTATGGAAAAAATAATGAGGACCCAGACACATTTTTGTTCAAGTTCAATATCCTTTGTAGGAGCTATAATTATCTACAAGATGCTCATAAACTAAAACTCTTTCTCGCTACACTAAAAGATTCCTCCTTGAGATGGTTCATGGGATTAGGTGAATTCACTATCAGGACTTGGGATGATATGAAAACCTCCTTCTTGCGAAAATATCAAGAGTATTGAACACCTAAGGACTCTTGACATGATATATTCAAGATACAACAACTTGAAGACGAGAGCCTAGAAGATTATCTCGAAAGGTTCATTTATACTTTACACAAATCAAAATATAATGACCTCCGAGAAAATGCAAAACATACACTTTTTATTAAGGGGATATCCGAGGACTTGTTAGAAAGTATTAATCTCATGGTAGCTGGCGATATTTCTCACAAAACCTTTGCAAAAATCAGTGAGATATGTAAAAATTATTCTAGAAGTAGGGGGAAAGTTGGGAAAAACTTTCGAGAGCCTTATAATAGAAATGTAAGAGGAAACATTCCTAGCTCAGGTGGAGTTACAAGGGTAGAGTTAGGAAACATATTGGAGAATTTCAAAACTGATATCTTAGGAGAAATGGGTTCTCAACTAGATGCTTTACAAGATAATAAAAGGTAGTATGAAGAACGAGTAGAAATGAGTATTTTTTGTCCAAGATGTAAAACCAAACATCCCCAAAGGGAATGTCCATTAAACAACATCTATGTATGTCACATATGTACAGAAGAACATCCAAAAGATAACTGCCCATCCTTTCTTGGGTTGCAAGGCATCTATAAGAGTGGGGATGTAGCTAAAACATCTAGGAGGCCTCCTTGGAAACCTAGAGACCAACCAGCATATTAGAACTTTCCACCACAACCTCCACTCTATTATCCTCCATATCAACCACCTTAACAATGGAACAATTCAAGTTGGCATAATTTTCCACCCCAATACCCTCCTCCTCAATTTCCACAATAACAATATTGGTCACAAGGGTGGAGAGTAAAACCATATCGTTAGTCACAACCTGCTCCTACACCTAATCATCCTTATCCTCAGCATCATACAAATTTCTAGCAAATTTTACCTGGATTTGTACCTCTAGTTCCTTTCATTACACAACAACCTCATCACTTTCATAACATAAATCCTCCTTGACCGACATTATTACCTGCACAACCAATACCTAACCCAAATAATAAACCAACTCAAGATCTTAACAGCATTGAGTTGCAAACTCTTCCATCATATCTTATTTCGACTGTACATGTACATGAGATTCAATTACGATATGGAAGAGTTGGGAATGATAAACCCAAGTCAATGATTCATCATTCATGAAGCGAGTGAAGAAGAAGAGGATTCAAATGAACCAGTGAATGATGCCATTTTAGAGGATGAAAACATTCCTAAGGTTTCAATACACACCAATCCTCCACAAGAAACTATTCAGGAGCAAAGATTTCCTCCATTCCCAGAAAGACTAGTGATAGAAAAACTTGTAGTTCATCCGGAGTACAACATTTTGAATGTATTAACTTAATATTTGTGTCAAAATTCCTCTATTAAAATCTATCAAGGACATACCAATCTACATCAAGGTAATAAAGGAGATATGCATTAAACACCTAGGGAAGAAGCAAAAATACCCTCTCACAATTCATGTTATAGGTGAGATGTCTGAATGTATGACAAATTAGTCCGAGATTGCAAAATATACAAATACAGGAGCCCTAGCAGTGACTGTAATTTTAAACAAATCCGCCATAGAAAATACATTAATTGACTTAGGATACGCTATCAACATGATGACCACCATAGTCTTAGAAGTTTTACAGTTAAGACAAATTCTCTGACCTATCCCTTCCATCCTAGAACTAGCAGACCATACCATGGTAAAACTTGCTAGAGTCCTAGATGACATTGTTGTATCAGTAGCCTCATGGGAATACCCTGTCGACTTTATGGTCATAGAATCAAAGGATCCTTCTAAAAGGAATCCTATTATCTTGGGAAGACCATGGTTAGATACTACAAATGCTTTTATAGGATGCAGGGATGGAGAAATGACTATTTCCAATGGGTTGTTGTTGTAATCTCACAGATCACATAAGGTTACCAATAATACATACTAAAACATACATACAGAACGTAGACAAGAGATAAGAACAAGTGGGTGAATTAACATATTATATTACATGAATGGGTCCATACAACACAGAGAACTAAACCGAGTTCTCATCTGTCTCAACAGCCTAATATATATGATTACAAAACAGTTACAAAATAACTACCTGTCGGTTCGGTGAACTGACACGACCTTAGGTGGCTGACCTAATCTCTAGTTTAGTCGGTCGACTGACTTAGTCGGCTGATCGACTAAGTCGGCTAATCGAATTAGTCGACTGATCGACTAAGTCAACTATCGTTCAAGTTGACTTATCGACTTGCTCCTCAAACATCTCTCCCACGAACAAAACTTTTCTTCATCCCGAAGAAACAAGGAGGTACAAAATTCTTCTTGTCTGGTCTCAGTAGTCATTGTGATGTGCTTGGTCTTCATGGGCTGTGAAGTCTGATGGTTGGTATTTTCTATACATAGACTTTGACAATGGCTGGGGCTGTCATTGCTAAGTGATGTTGGAAATCTGTCCAACTTTGCAATATCTTTTGGATGTCAATGGTGAGTGTAGTCAAACTTGATAAGATCGACTTCTTCTCTGAAATGGAGACTTCAACTATTATCTCCATGTCGGGACCCATAAAATGGTCCTTCTCTTCTGTAGTCTCGATAAGTCATTTCATGTACGGGTAGATGATGTAAACTTTTTTCAAGTTGGGGATAGCTTGTTGCACCCACTGATGTGCTTCCCTCCCAAGTTTCTGCAGCTTGGCTGTTTCAAGCACTATTTGTTCTTCTATTGTGGTTCTGAGTGTGTCATCAGTGGTTTTCTTGTTTTTGAGTGCTTGGATCCCTTGTCGGATATTTCGAGTTTGCTAATAGACTTGCTTGTAGTAAGCATGCCAGTCTCGCAGTATTTCTTTAGTGATGATAGACTCATCCATGTGATCTTGCAGCACTTTATAAACTTCAGTAAAGGCTGTGTTTTGTGCCATTAGGAGGTAGACAATTTCTTCTTTTTGCTCCTCCTTTGTTTCTTGAATGTGTGCTTGGAGTTCTGACACCATGCTTTCAAATAGCTGATATGCTCTTTTGAGTGGTTTGTTGGTGTCAACCTCTACGGGGCCTGGCATTACTGATTGTGCAAGGTTTCTGCATTTGTTGAGGAACTCGACCTGTTCTTCGACCCTGTTGTCGAGTTCCTTACATCTCTACTCACTCCTTGTCTTTGCTTCGACTGCTAGGGTTTTCAGGAGTTGTCCTAGCTCTGCATCGGTCAATGAGGTTGCATCTTTCAATTTGATATGGACCTTTGATGGCTATCCATGATGCTCCTTCTTCTATTTCTCCTTCCTCTTCTTATGCTTTTCCTTCTTTGTTTGTGTCGGCACCTGTGTACCTACAAAAGTTGAGTCAGGATTTTTGGTTTGTGGGATAGTGGTTGATGGTTTCTCTGGTTGGGGAGGTGGAATGATTGCTACCTCTTGTTGGTTAGATGTAGGGTGTGCAGAAGTGGATGCAGTTGGTGCTGATGGTTGTGGTGGGGCTTGCTCTGAGTCAGGGAGTGGTGGTGGTGGTGGTGATGGAGTTGGTGAATGGTCGGGGGTGATTGGGTTGGGGGAAGTGTGGGTGAGTGGTGGGTTGTCGTTTTGAGGGGTTGAATCTAGTTCAGAGAAGAATTGGTTGATATCTCAATTTATGTCTGCAATAGTTTCTTCTTCTTCTCCTCTGGTTGGTACACTGGTTGGCAGGTTGGTTTGGGGTATAGTTGGAGTGATAGTAACAATCCGGTGTGCGGTCACTTCAGCTTCCTTGTCGAGATTTCTCTCGAAAGTCGAAGTGATAGTTGCAAAGGTTCAGGACTGGAATTCATGACCTGGTTGGTATCCGCAGACCTCGAAGAGAGGTGATTTTGTGGATATCTTCTGTACTGATGTAAATATCTCAGGAAGTTTCTCAATGAATGCCTGCAAATATTTGTCTTTATCAAACTTTTCCTTCACAGCTTCCGACATAGCACTTTTGCGCAAGTCGAGTGGGCTTATTGAATTCTGTTTGGGTACTTGCTCCTCTATTACTTTTGTTGGGGATGGAGGTGGAGGCATAGACACAAGATCAACAATGTTTTCAGGCGTCGTCGTGTGGGTGGTGTTGGCTTTCTTTGGTCGACCCAGTAGTGCTCCTGCCTTGACAAATATTTGGAACTGGGTTTCCATTGGCACCTTATTTGCTGCGGCATCTTCTATTATGTCGAGGGCCGTAGCTACCAGTTCCTCTTCATCATCTGATGATTCTGCAATGATAAGCTTGCACTTACCTTTTCCTTGTGGTTGTTGTTATTGTGTATTTAACTTCTTCCTTGCATCTGCTATCTCTTTTGACAATTTTTTAATAATGCCTTTCGTGATAGCATACTCAGGGTTTACTGGTTCTGTCTCTCCCCTTGGCTCCTAGGTCAGGATGAGACTTTCTGCAGCCGAAGTTATTATTTGCTGCTATGCCTGTGTTTCTTCTATCTACGATTTTTCCCTCTATGTTGTTGGAGGTTTGATGATGATTTGAATTAGGCCAGTGTGTTCGACCGGTGTCTCCTCCGACACAAAGGTGCTGATGTAGAGGTTCAACTCACAGTATTCTTCTTTCTCTTGGTCAGTTAACGGCTCCTTGATCGAGAAGTCAATCTTCTTTGTTGTCGCTCGTATTGGTATTATTGTTTTAGCCTGTCAATACAACTCCTAAAAGATTTGGTCGACTGATGGATAATAGTTGAGGGCTTTTGCATTTGAGTCGGTGCCCTGCATGTACCACACCGAAGTATGGTCGAGCTCTAACTAGATGTGGGACTTTGTCGGTAGACTTCATCGGATGTTTTGAGGAACCCTCCATCTAGTCATGTAGACTTTTAGCTGTTGGAGCCAGTTCTCCAATAGCACTTTTCTGTTTTCTAGTTCCTTCAAGGTTCCTTTTTGGGAGAATGGTTTGGATCTCCACATGTGGAATCTTGTCGGTTCTTGAAAGATTGGGTTTTCGTCGGGGCAGATATGGTACATGACTATCCATAGTATGAGGGAGGGGAACCTGATGATTCCTCCCATCTCTTGGCATCTTTCATAGATGGTCTTGACCATGTCGGTGACATATTCAGCCCATCTGTATATTTTCCCATTTATCGCAATGGTGTCGACAACTTCTAATATGTCTAATTTGAGGTCGCTTCCTCGACCTGTCAGGGTGAGTGTTATGGCTATTATTTTGGCCACAATTTCTGACATTCGGGCTGTGATTTGACTAATCATCAACCCCTTCAAGTTTTTACCTGAAGCTGACCTAGTTAGTTCTTCGACCAGTCCTTGTTTAATACCGACTGGTACTGGGTCTCCTATGTTTGAGAGACCTGTCAGCTTGGAGATGACTTTCCCAGAGATGTCTACCGGTTGGTCGAAGTAGAACTGACCATTGTGATACCGACTTATGATAAATTTTACGGCTATTTCCTTGGTGCCACCGAAGCTGGCCATGAGTGGTGCATTGACATAGTTGAATATGGTAATGTATTTTATTTTCTTGGTTGCTTGAGTAGGCTTCTTGTTGACATAAGCCCATTCTTGCATCTCGGTCCATAGTTTTTTCCATGAGCCTTCGTGCACCTTAGCATTCTTAATGTTCTTTAGCCTTCAGACTAAAGGTGTTTTTGCAGTCTGCAATTCCTTGGCTTTAGTTGAGGCTCTAGTCTGTTTGGGTGCCATCTTGTCAATTTGGTGGTCTATTTCACTAAGGTATTCTCATATTTTAGTCGTTTGGATGCTCTGATGCTCTCTCAGTATGAATTCTGGTGAATGATCCTTCGGTGGTCCAGTATTTATAGGGGACGCTCTGGATGTTTTCGTCGATGAGTGTATTAATGGTAGATGTGATGTTCCAGCTAGAACACTTGAGTGTGCCTTAATGGTGAATTGCTTTTGACGCTCGAGGTCATGAATGCGTGATGGGACTATCGAGGTCGTCGGTTGATGTCGGTTATAAAAATGGTCGATTGGTGAAAATGGTCGATGGAGTTATGTCGATGGTCATGATGTCGGTTGTTGAAATGGTAATTTCTTGTCATAGTTTTCTACATGTTCGGTATTATTTTGCTTTTTTGCTTTTTAGGTTTTTATAGCTTTTGGGTTAAGCGTTATGGTCGTTATAGGATTTTTTTTTTTTAAATTTTTTTTTTTACTATGTTTATTTCTAGTTCATGTAGCATTTTAGTCGGGCTCCATTAATGAGTTTCTGAAATACTATGCCTTGTAACGTCCTTAGTCGGACTGATCCGTTGGTATGTATCTCTTAGACAATGTAGGGTCCCATCCATTATGTATGGAGCTTTTTAGGTTTACCTTTTACTCGACTGTTGTATAGTAAAGCAAGGTCTCCTACCGACAAGTTTTTGTTCTTGATGTTTATGTCATGCCATGATTTTTGTTGTTGTTTCTGGATTTCTTAATGTTGTATTGCCATTATTCGGTGTTCTTCAAGTTTGCTTAGTTGCAATAGTTAGTATTTTCTCCCTTGTTCGCCATCGACATGTAGGATCTCTACGATGATAGGTGACTGTTGTCGAAAGTGTAGTGGAACTATTGCTTCTTGTCCATAGACTAGTTGAAAAGGAGTTTGGTTGGTCGAGCATTTGTATGCTGTTCTGTATGCCCATAATATTGTAGGTATTTTCTCGTCCTAGTCATCCTTATCAGCATTACATATTTTGGTTAGTCCTATTGTCAATGTTTTATTAAATGCTTCAATTTCTCCATTCGACTGAGGATGGTATGCTGTACTCCGACGATGGTCGATTTGGAACTGGTTGGTTAGGGTTTTGATAGTTCTATTGATGAAGTGTGTTCCCTAGTCGCTAATTAAGGTTAGTTGACATCCAAATCTGGTGATGATATTCTCATAGATAAACTTAGCAGCTATCTCACTAGAACATGTGTTGACTGGTTCGGCCTCTGCCCATTTAGTTACATATTCGACTGTAGTTATGATGTACCTTGCCCCTGTCCTTTTTGATGGTATAGGAAATGGTCCTATGAATTCTATGGCCCAAGTTTCAAATGTCAAACTTGGGTTCATTGATATCAAAGGCATTTCTGTACTGGGCAGGGGTCGACCTAGTCGTTGAAATCTATCACATTGACTGACAAAATTTTTGCAATCTCTGTGAAGTGTCAGCCACCATAACCCTAACTGTTGGATTTTATTTGCAGTTGTGTCTGCTTGGAAATGCCCTCCTATAGGTCCATAATGTGCTTCATGCATAATGTTGTCCCATTCATGTTCTAGTACACACCTTCTGAGGATATCATCTAATCCCATTTTGTATAAGAATCCATTTATAAGACTGTATGGTGCAGCCTTCATGGATAAGATCTGCTTCTTCTTTGTACTCATTCCTTCTGATGCATGTCCATCTTCTAAGAACTGAGTTATTTCTTCTAATTCTGTTGGGACTACTTTTATCTGGAATAGATGTGCATCAGGTAAGTCATCTTCGGCTCTTGTCGGCTCTTCTTCTGTGTCGATTCGGGATAAATGGTTGGGACCCACATTTAACTTGCCTGGTAGGACAACAACTTTGAATTTGAATTCTTGGAATAATAGTAGCCATCGACAAATCCTTCCATGATGTAGTGGTTTATTGACGAGATATTTAAGTGCCTGATGGTCTGTATAGAATATAAATGGGCTAGCTAGAAGATAATGTCGATATTTTTGTAATGCAAAGACCATTCCTAATGCTTCTCTTTCTGTTGTCAAATAGTTTCTCTCAACTTTGTTTAATTTTCTTCTACTGTAAACTATGGGATAATCCATTCCACCCTCTCTTGGTTGAGTTAAGATTGCTCCTATTACTAGGCCTGATGCATCAATATGAACATGGAATTTGATCGACCAGTTTGGAAACTTTAGGATTGGTGATTCAACTAGTTTTCTTTTTAATTTTTTGAATGATATGTGACACTCCTTTGTCTAGTTGAACTGTTTATCTTCCCTTAATAGTTCTTCAAGTGGATAGGTCATATCTGAATAATATCTTATGAATTTTCTTTAATAGCCTGTGTGGCCAAGTAACACCCTGACTTGTTTTGGGTTTACTGGTGGTTTTAGGTCGAGGATAATTTTGATTTTTGCAAAGTCAACCTTAATACCTTCCTTACAGACAATGTGCCCTAATAATATCCCTATGGGGGTCACAAATATGCATTTCATGATGTTTAGGGATAGTTGAATTTGTTGACATCTCTCCAACATAAGCTTGAGACATTTGCAATGATCCTTTAACATGGAGTATATTGTCCAATCGTCAAAGTATACTGCCATGGTCTTGTAAATATATTCTTGAAATGTTTTGACAGCAATTCTAGAAAATACTGTAGGTGCATTTTTTAATTCAAAAAGCATAACCTTGTAAGCAAATGAGCCAAATTCACATACAAATGTTGTCTTTTTATGGTCTTCTTTAGCTATTGGCACTTGGTTATACCTTGATAATCCATCTGTAAATGAGTAGAATTCATGTCTTGCAACCTCATTTAAGAATTCATCTGCATAAGGAGTTGGAAATGGGTCTGTCAGTGTCACTTTATTTAGTTCTTTGAAGTCGACACAAATTCTTAGTTTGGTTGGATCATGTTTCTTAGGTTGTACAACCATTGGACTTGCCCATTCTAATTGGTCAATAGGATAGATGATGCCTGCTGAAAGCATGCTTTCAATTTCCTTTTTAACTATCTCTTTTTATTTGTGAGCTAGCTTATATGGCATTTTCTTCACAGGTTGAACATCAGGTTTAGTATCAATCTTCATTTCTCCCATTTCGTGGACTAAGCCTTTGAGGTATTTATAATCTCTAGCAAATACATCTTGGAACTCTTTTAATAATTTCACTATCTCTGTGGTCTACTCTTCACTCCAGTAGTCGCCAATCTTTTCCATTTTTGGTTGATCATCATTTGAGATGTCAAATTCTCTAGTTTTGACTTTAGCATCTAGCCATTCTGGTGCTTTGGATTCATTGATTGGTCGACTTCCTTCCTTAAATTGTGAGAATGTGGCAGGGAAGTTAGCTGTAGTCATTCTGTTGGTATCCTGTTTGTCGGTTGTTTCCACTTTAAGGACTATACAAATAGGTTTGGTTGTTTCGACATGGTTTGATTTCCATCTAAATATTTTCCCTTCTATATTTTCATTTTTTAACTATAGTCTTGTCGACTGTGGTTTTGTCTTGGTTTGTATATTGTTGCATTTCATTGTCTGTCGGTTATATTTTAAGGGTTTTTTTTTGTCAGCTGTATGAATTCTTTGATCTATTTTGCTGTTTTGAACAAGTGTTCATTTTGTGGTATAAAGTTGAAATCTTTAATGAAATTTTCCTTGAGTTCATGCCATAAGAATGTTTCACCTCTAGCTTCTTCCATATTATACCATTTGTTTGGTAAGTCATCAAGGGTTGATGGGAACAGGTGTGGCCATGCTCGTTCATCCTTGTATCCATGTTTTCTCCATTCTTTTTCACATGTCTTAATATGATCTTCTAGGTTCTGTCCTTGAGTGAATATAGGTATCTGAGCCTGTTTGGTTAACTTATTTCCTCCAAACCTTTCGATAAAGTAATTTGAACCTGTTGTCCAGGTCTGCAATCTTGTTTGATGGGTATTCCACCATCGAGCAACTTGGCCTGTAAAAGTTTCTACTGGGATTTGAAGTCGACCATGGTCACCAATATTTTTGGAAACTTGTTCTACATGCATGACTGGTGATTCTCTTTCCTTGTATCTTGGTATTTGTGTAGTATTTACATTGTTAGGTTGTAAGGTAGGGTATTCCTTAATTTTATTCTCAAATATTTTTGGGACAATGGACACTATGAAGCATTGTTGGGTGGGATTTTTCTGCACTTTTTGAATAGTCCGACACCCTCTTACTTGTGTTTTGTAGTTCTCGATCTCCCAATCATATAATTCTGCTTCTGAATTATAACCAACTGAGTCTTGGTTGCCTAAATGAAGTTCTCCGTATATATTAGGTTCTATATAATCTGCATTGTTTTGAATCTGGTTGAGTTGTCGGATGTCGACTTCTTCATCGATAGGTTCAGTCCAAGGTTCTCCTTGAGATGGATGAATAGGTACAATGAACTTTTGTCCATTTCCTTTTAATTTGATTCTCTCTTTGTCTAGGGATATCGATGCTTTCATCTTTCTACCCCAAGGTTGACCTACTAATGTTGGGAAGGAATTGGATCCTTCCTTAGGGTCAATGATTTTGAAGTTGACTTTGGTCGAAATTCCTTTTATAGTTGTGTCAACATTTTTCCAGACTCCAATAGGTTCAATTAGGCCCTGGTCGGCTAGTTTCAGGTATATGCCTGACTCATATAGTCGAGGTCTGCCCATTTGTTCCCAAGTGTCACGAGTCATGATGTTTACTTGTGATCCAAAGTCGAGCACTACTTGTCAGACATGGTATCCTTCGATTTCCAGGTCGACAAGTGGGTCGGCATCACCTTTATCTTTTTTATTTAAGCTGCAGATATTCTTTGTTTGTTTTTCAGAGTTGCTATGCTTTATTTCATATAGTAAGTCGATGAACTGAGATACTGAGTTGTCTTTTTGTACGAGCTATATTAATCCGTTTATTGTGTTATGTCGATTATCGTTAGCTTGTTCCTGTCGTGCAAATTATTTGAATATATTGGTTGCTTCTTTGTATGCTTTTTTTTCTTTAAGTGGAGCAGGGAAGACATTTTTTTCTTTTATTTTGCTGATTTTTGGGTTATCACTTCCTATTTTTGTCCCTTGTCAGGTTACAATATGCAAAATTTTTGTGTTTATTACATCATTTTTTTGCACACATGACAAAAAATTAACATTTTTCTTTGTATTTGTTTTTTCCAACATGGTAGGGAAATCCTTTAGTGAGTGATCCCCTACTCCACAATGAGTACAAAATTTGAGGTCAGTTCTGTCTTTATATGGACAGTATGCATACCGATGTCCCTCCTTATAACATGTAAAGCATTGGATGGGTCGACGTGGTCGGTTGTCTCGATTCCCAGGGAATCGACCTCATCCTCCATAACCTCCACGTCCATTGTCATACCAACGCTCGTATCTTCGACCTTCATATCTATGACTATTCTGATTGTTTGGTAAGTTGTTTTGCTCATTATTTTGTGCAACTGTAGTGGTTTGGTATACTGCATGATAATTCTGTCGGTTCTTCAGGTTCAAATGGCAGTCGACTATGTTATGATTTTTAGTTTTGTAGATTGCACACCAGAATTCCTTGCCGTTCTTCATGTTGAAAGGGCAATCTTTTGTTGAGTGGTCTCGATGCTCCTGGCAAATGTCGCAAAAACATTTTTTCTGCACAAATCGAACGTCCTATCAGTTATATTCCTGTCGACAGTTGTCTTTGGAATGTCCGACCGTCGAGCACTTTGTGCACCAGATATCCTAATTTTTGAGTTTTAATTCCTTTAAAGAATTCTGTACACTCTCAAGCTGTTCTTCTAGTCTGTGATCAGTGGAGTATGCTGGTATGTCCTCATCCATTTCCACTTGGAGAGCTTTTGTAAGTACATCTTCATTAGACTTGAATGTTTCTAGACTTATGTGTCAGCGGACTTTCTGAGATAAACCTGCAAGAAACCACTGGATTAGTAATTTTTCATCTATAACATATTCCAGCTAGCTAAGAAGGTCTTTCCATCGCTTATCATAGTCGCGGACAATTTCTCCTGGCTTTTGTGATGTTGTTTTTAGTTTTTTCACTGCCAGATGTTTTGCATCTGGAGTTTTGAAAAATGATAGAAATTGTGCTTTGATATCGGCTTTGGTTGCTCAAGGTTGTCTTTCAGAAAAGGTCATATACCAAGTTAATGCCCTTTTCCTCAAGGCATCGACGAACTGTGTCATCTATCTGTCTTTTTCCGTAACTTGGTTAGCCTCCCAAGTTGACTCACAGATGAACCGGTGTCATCTGGGGTCCTCATCCCCCTCATATAGAGGAATGTGTGTTGACCTGTGACCCATGTCGAAATCACTGTCGCTGCTTTCAAGAGGTGGAGGTGGTGGAGGTGGGGGTGGGGTTATTTGCTTATTCTTCTCTGCAGAGCTATTGTCGACGGAACTTTCATCTCTGTTGGTTGTTTTTGTTGTTTCATCTTCGACCAGCGGTCAGTTGATTTCGACTTCTTCTATCGATGTCCAACTGTAGTTACCTGTCCATAGTTCTAAATGTTCTGTGTCCTCCAAAGCTGTATTTGACAGGGGGGGTACTCCTTCGTGTCTTCCAATGTATGTCTCGTCGTCTAGTCGAATCCATATACCAAAGTCACCGGCTCCTAGTTAGAGGTCCTCTTCGACAACAGTTTGTATCCGGTACGCAGATTCAATGGAGAGAGAGTTATTCCTTCATGGGGAGCTCTTAATTGGAGAGCTTCTGGCTGCTCTATCCACAATTATTCCTTGTAAGGGAAGCCTCTTCTTCCACGCCTTCTTCTTGTCGGTCATGACCCGACTCTGGCAGATTTATTTCCTGGTCGGTCGCCCTAGCACTCCTTCCTCTGTGCAATTCTAGGGTTCTTTCTCTTCTTGCTTTCCTCCTTTGTTGTCTCTCTTCCCTCTTTATTTTCTGAATGTCCGACATACCATTGTGTGATACTATTTTCTTGATTTCCCTTTTGGTCGACTTCTCATTACTGGTGAAGAGGCTTCCCACTCCCTTTCTGCAATGAATTTTTCCCACCTCTTTTTCTTTTCTTCCCAGTTAGGGTTTAATGGCGGTCTGTGAAGTGATGGAAGAGGTTCGAAAATATGACCCACTCCCTTCTTGATCAGGAATTTAAACATCAAGGTCGGTAAGGAGCACAGAAATTGCTCGGTGAGGTCTGTGTAAAATTTCTCCTTGACAATTTCCACCGACGTTCTGTCTTCTACTGCTTGCTCCTCGCAGAAGTTGTCAGCGATTTTTTCGAACCACTCCGACAAGTTTGTTCTTCCTCTTCGGATTAGTTTTTCTAGCAACTATTGGTCTTTAGTCCCTTTAGGCTTTTTCATCCAGGAGTTTCTTCAGAAGTTGGGGCACTGATTCTATAAACTTCTCATGTGTTTCTGTAAAGAATCTTGCTTTTTCTTGTGCGGTTGTTAATCTGTTCCTTCATGCATAATTCTACAAATAGTTTGTAACTTTACAGTCCCACCAGTCCTTAATCTTCTGTTCTGATATCATCTGTTTGCATACATCTCAGACATGAGCGTCCCAGCAACGAAACCAATATTGTAATCTCACAGATCACATAAGGTTACAAATAATACATACTAAAACATACATACATAACAAAGACATGAGATAAGAACAAGTAGGTGAATTAACAGATTATATTACATGAATGGGTCCATACAACACAGAGAACTGAACCGAGTTCTCATCTGGCTCAACAACCTAATATAAATGATTACAAAACAATTACAAAATAATTACCTGTCGGTTCGGTGAACCGACATGACCTTAGGTGGCTGACCTAATCTCTAGTTTAGTCGGCTGATCGACTTAGTTGACTGATCGACTAAGTCGACTATCGTTCAAGTCGACTTATTGAATTGCTCCTCCAACAGTTGTCTACACAGAGACTTATTTTATACCCCCAAGCACAACCAATAACTAAAAACTCATGGTGGTTAAATTTTTCTTTTGGGGATGAAGACTTTGATGACCTCTCCCTCCCTAGTGATTTTTCCTTGGCACTTAAGGTGCAAACCATTGAGAATGTATTAAACCAGTTTGTTTCTCCAACAACCTGTACATATTTTTCTCAATATTTTGCTTAATTCAATTTGATTTTTGGAGACAAATTTCAAGAGAATATGGCTCTCTCAATGTTTACAGAGACACCTTGTGTCTTCACGATTGAAGAGCATACCGGACCTTATACCATACCTTGTGAGGTTGGCCGTAAACAATTTTTACATATAAACACAGGGTTAAGTGAAAACCAACAAGCACAACTGCTTAAAGTCCTTAAAAAAACAAACTAGAGCGTTTTCATGGGAATAAACCGATATGAAGGGTATACACCTTGACACTTGTATGCACCATATTTATATGGATCCAAACATTTCACCTGTAATGCTACTGCAGATGAGGATGAATCCTACTCTAAAGGATATCGTAAAAGAAGAATTACAAAAACTCATCAATTCCGGTTTCATCTATCCTATCTCCGATAGTAAATAGGTTTCTCCTTTAGTGGTAGTTCCAAATAAAGCCACATGGAAATGACGCATTTGTGTTGATTTTAGGGAGCTAAACAAAGCCACACTCAAGACTAATTTCCTTTACCCTGTCAAGTAAACAATATTTTTCCTTTGTTAACGGATATAGTGGTTACAAACAAATTTTAATAGCACTGGAAGATCAAGAAAATACCACTTTTACATGCCCTTAGGGAGCATATGCATATAGAGTTTTTCCATTTGGCCTATGTAATGCACCTGCCACTTTTCAACGAGCAGTCTTAGGAATATTTTCTGATCTTATACATGACTGTGTGGAGGTGTACATGGATGATTTTACAGCCTATCGCAATACCTTTGAAGAAGCCCTTGACAATCTCGAAAAGGTCCTGATCTAATGTCAAGAAACAAATTTATCTCTTAGTCATGAAAAATGTAAAATGTTACTGAAAGAAGGTATAGTTTTAGGACAGCGTGTTTCCTCCCAAGTAATTAAGGTAGATCCTACTAATATCAAATTCATTGTTGGCTTTCCGCCTTTGAAAACTCAAAAAGAGGTTAGAATCTTTCATGGTCATGCAGGCTATTACCGCCGCTTTATTGAAAATTTCACTAAAATAGATGCATCAATGTTTAAATTGCTTACAAAGGATGTATAATTTCAGTGGACAGAATCTTGTCAAAATGCTTTTGAAATTCTAAAAGCTAAGCTATCGGTGGCACCAATAATCATGGGTCCCGATTGGTCCCTTCCTTTTCATATATCCACCAATGCCTTTGATGCAGCTATAGGAGGAGCCCTCAGCCAAAAATAGGGACAAGCACCTTATGCCATTTATTTTATTATAAAAAATTTGACTCTTGTCGAACTTAATTACACTATTACTGAAAATGAATTTTTGGCAGTAGTCTATTCTATTAATAAATTTCGCCATTACATTACAGGTTATGAATTTTTTGTGCATACATATCACTTTGCCATTAGATTTCTAATGAATAAACCAATTACCAATGGTAGAGTGACCCGGTGGATTCTCTTATTGAAAGAATTTAACATTACCGTCATTGACCGACCTGGTAAAGAAAATCTAGTAGCAGATTTCCTTTCTAGTATTCAGCATGAAGACGATACTAAACCGGTTGACGACACTTTTCTTGATGAACATCTATTTGTTGTATCTTTTCACACCCCTTGGTTCACAGATATTGCCAATTATTAGCAACTGGGAAATTACCAAACCATTTGTCCCCTCATGAGAAGTGTCGTATTGTAGTTCATAGTTCCAATTATTCTTGGGTGGATAATGATCTCTTCCGCACTGGTCTAGATCTTATTATTCGACGATGTGCATGGGAGGATGAAATGACAGACATCCTCCATGCATGTCATGATGGACCATGTGGAGGAAATCTTTTGGATAAGAGGACGGGATACAAAGTCTTACATTTTGGTTATTATTGGCCAAACATTTTTAAGGATGCTTCCAAATGTGTAAAAGGATGTTATAGTTTCCAAAGAATGGGTAGACCTACGTCATCTGATTAGATGCCCCTACAACCCCAAGTTATGATTGAACCCTTTGAGAAATGGGCTCTTGATTTTGTAGGACCAATTTCTCCCATGTCTCGTAAAAAGAAGTATATCTTGGTGTGCAAATACTATTCCACCAAATGGGTAGAAGCTAAAGCTTTGTTTAGAGCCATAGAAAAATCAGCGGTAGAATTTATATATGAAGAAATATTTACCCAGTTTGGTGTACCTAGAGAAATTGTCATAGATCAAGGTACTCAATTTACTTCTAAATTAATGAAAGAACTTACTACAAAATATGGCATTCGACATTGCAAGTCTTCACCTTATCACCCTTAGGCTAATGGTCAGGTAGAATCAACCAACAAAGTTTTAGAATCCATTTTAACTAAAACCATTCACTTACATCATAAGGATTGGGCAGATAGAATTTCGGAGGCTTTATGGGCCTATAGGATAACATGGAGAAACACTACTAGGCATACCCCCTACGAGTTAGTACATGGAAAACAAGTCCTTTTACCTATTGAATTTCAAGATTAAAACCTTTTGTATGGCAGCACAATTAGGCATGAATTTGGATGAAGCACAGATACAACGGATATTGTAGATTAATGAGCTAGATGAGATTAAACAAGATGCACTTCAAAGAACCATGCTAATACATAATCAACGAAAGACATGGTATGATAAATTTATTAAGAAAAAGCAATTTAATACTGGAGATTGGGCATTATTATTCGACTCACGGTTTAAAATTTTCAAAGGAAAGTTAACTACTTGTTGGATGGGCCCATATGAAGTAGTTACAGCTTTTGACAATGGGTTAGTAAAAATTAAGACAATTGATGGCTCACAAATTTCCTTCGTAGTAAATGGACACAGACTTAGACTTTATCACCAATCGACATCTAAAAAAAATTTCATACAGAATGTTTTGCAGCAGAATGAAATGGAATTGATTGAAGGGGAAGTTATTCCTCCTCCTCCTGATCCTTAAAAAAGGTATTTTGGGGTTATTATCCCTGGTATATATGTAAATATCTGTTTTCTTGTCTAAATAAATAAGAGTCATTTCTAACAGGTTGTTTACAAGGGACTCTTTTTCTTTTTTATACATGTTTTCATGAATAAATTGAATCATCTAACAAGCGGTTTTGTAGTTTGATTACAAGTACTTTATCTCTATAAGCAACTCATGGAGTATTACTTGGAAAAGGTAAGTATGTTAAAACACTCATCATGTATCTTAACCTTTCTTGGGGTACTTTTGAAATTTGCAGCTTATAGTGAAATTAAAAAATTACAATCCTTTGTATATCATTCTTAACCAGCTCTTCTATGATTCATATGGTTTTTGGTTTTTTGTTTTAGACATGTAAATTTCTGATTTGTTTTTTGAACAGTTGTTTGACAGACCTACTTTCATGATCATATTTTTCACAATCTCATTTTACACCTATGGATTACTAGTTCATCCTATACTTGTTATCAAAACTTGTCTCTCATGTATTTTGGTGATAACTCGAGAGTAAGTGGAATTTTTACTTGTGGGGAACATTACTTTTCTTATATGAAGAAGAAGGACTGTAAGGTTAAAGAAAAAATTTAAGTTATTTTCTTTTGACTTTATTTATGTTTAAGGCCATTATGAAATTACTTATAAGTTTATTTTACAAAATTGAATTATGTGTTTAGTAGGACTTAACACGCTCTAGTACCAATCGACTTCCATATATTTATATCATTATACAAGGAAAACCTGCCGGGGTACTGAATAGGCCTACTGGCAATGGGTCAATGCTAAGTAAAATTTTTTTTACAACACAGAAGCTCGATAAATGCAAGTAAACCCATCGGGGTACTGAACAGGTTCGCTGGCAGCGGGACTATGCTTGCATGGTACCAAGGTAAACCCGTCGGGGTACTAAACATGCCTGCTGGCAGTGGGGCAATACCAGGTAAAAGAGATCTGGTTAATGCACTACTATGCACATAGTTCGTAAAACAATGATAATATAAAGAATTTTGTTTAGAATTTATGAATAAACATGTTACACCCAATTGTTTATAATGTCATTTGAGAATGGATGTAAGTTGGGCTTGACCCTGGCCATCTAATTCACCATATACCTAGGATGTCATTATCCTAGAAATGTGACCCATAGCTGTAAATCTCACACACTTCGGGGTAAACTTACATATTTTGTGATGACATGATATCTTTAAAAATAAGGCATGGATGGCTAGTTTTTCCTGTGGCATTCTTTTGGCTATATTATTATCATTCAAGCGGTCTTTCTAAGCACTGTTATATTTTTCATGAATATACATATCTGAATCATTTCCATTTTCTAATGAGTTTTTCTTTTTCTTACAAAATAATAACAACATGGTAGAAAACTTTATTTTCATTATATGGAACAATTAATTCTTCTCTCTTATATGGCTTGAGGACACGCCATATCTTTGGTTTAGGGGAGGATTAGGAAAAATTAGATTTTTTTTATTTTTCATTATTTGTGTCAAATCTATTTATCCATAACAAATGACAAGTGTTTTTAGGATAATGCAAGCAGTGGAACTTGATTATAGCATAAAGCATATTTTCACAGAAAATCAATATGGAAAACCGTATGAAGGATCGAATGAAGGTCCAAATAAAATACCAAATGACGATATGAATAAAACATTGTGATATCATAGCACTTATGATTAAAATTTGCTAACCAAATTTTGTTTTTTGAAAAATAAGTTTTTATCTCCATATGGATGCTTTGACCTTAAAAGTTTTTTTATCATTTCACTGTTGGAAACCCTATCCTCTTACCCAATTATGCATGTAAACTATCAAATGACTGATTTCTTATCGTAAATGCGATTTATACCTTTCATGTCATATGTTCAACCTATCCAAAGTTTTACTTTGGACATGGTTGAACTAATTACAAACCTTATGAACTCATTCATTTATGCATATGCCCGTTGCTGGCTCACATCTCAAAATTCGCTATGACAGTGTGATTTCTTATCTTTCTTTTTGCTCAGTGGGACCTAGCATTTATCCGGTTTGGGGGAATGTTGATCCCAGTTTTGTTATCATTTTTGGCAGTTAAATTACTCATTTAAACATATGTTTTGTTATCTTTTTACATATTTTCTGTCACGCAGATCACCATTTAACCTGATGTATGTATGAATTTAAGGTTTATATAAAATCCATTTATTATTATCATTTTATGATTTTATTGATTAAAATTGACATTATTGAAGCGCATTTGATATATTAATTGATTTGTATATTTGTTTGCAGGTTATATAATATTTTTGGATGAATTAACAACATGCACGCATTTAGCTTGCCATGTGCACAGCACGTCCAACTCATCATCCAGCTTGTTGTGCAATACTCGTTGGCAAGGTTTCCAGGCATTGAAATGTTGTTACTACAGACCACAGTTCATAAGCGCACCAACAAACAGACATCGCATTCGTCCTAGATCTGCGCCTAGCATATCCAACTTGTTGTTCAGCTTTCTGTCTAGATCGCTAACTAGACTGCGCATTGTTGAGAATTGATTTCAGGCATTAAAATGGTTGAAATAGCCTGTGAGCTATTTACCATCCACGCATCCGGGTAATGAAGCTCGCATTCTAGATGATCCACCAGCTTACAGCCTCCTTTGTCGACACCTCACCACCAGTCCACATGTTGGGTTGATGTATTAGCTCACGTTCTAGAAGACTTGTCTCCGTGTGTTCTCCTCTGTCCAACACCACTCCACCTGCTGCACTAAAGAAAGAGTTGTGCACCACATCACGCACACTGAAGAGAACCAACCACATTGAAGAGGGAGCTTGTGCGTTACACCGTCCAATGAAGAGAGCTAATGCGTGCTGAAGGAGGAAGATGTTGTGCGTTGGAGTTCAATTAGTTAGATGCCTTTATGATTGACTAAATTTAGAGAGCAGACGACCACTAAAGGGTCGAATTGGTCATCCCTGCAAACATTGTATATAAACACCTCCATGTGCAGAGTTAGGGAGTTGATCATTTCATTTGTTAGATAGTCGTTTGAAGAGAGGAATTCTATATTTCTGCTCCATACTTTTATAAGAGCCATATGCTTTGCTATTTATGATTGCATTTGAGTAAGTGTTAGCTAGGCGTCACCCCTGATTGCTGAGAGGGCCCCTCATCAACCAGAGGTTCATTCTTTTCTGTAATTTTGTTCTTTTCTTTCTATTATAGCTAGTTAGTTTGTTTTTATTAGATTGTTGTAAATGTTTATCTCATTTATTTCCTGTAATGCAATTTTATTTCTGAAAAAGTTAAATAGTTAATTGCATGCATAGTTTGCTTTCAAATTTACTTTCAGTCCTTTCATTTCTAGCTTATGGTTTAGTATTTGCAATTAGATAGAATAGAATTTGAGTTCTGTTTATTTCCTTTTTGTTATAAGTTATGCAATTTGAATTCCAGTTTGTTTATTAATATATAATGATTTAATTATATTCATGAATTTGTTTAAGTTCATTTCATTGTTAAATTTGATTAATAAATAGTTTTACTTATTTCCTTTATGCATTATATTTACATCTCCACGAATTCAGCTGAAGATTAGATCATTTAGGTTAATTTATGTTATTTTAATGATATAGACTGTCATTCAGACAACCTGTTTAAACTGTCATTTAGTCACCCCTTTTAGACCCACAGTTCAGTCTATCATTCAGCCCACTATTTTGTTTTTAGTGTTTTTAATGTGTTTTGAAATTGTTTTAAGTTCTGTTTCTTTAGTATTGGAAAGTATGCTTTGATTGTAATAGTTAGAGGATAGTTTTATTTTATATTAAAGTTAATTTGAATTGTTTTAGGTTATTTATTAAAAATTACCTTACTCATTTTCACCTTAAATATGTTTTGAGATATTCTATGTTTTGTTTCTGATTTCTTTTTACTATTGTATTGTTTTGTGTTCATGCCTTTGGACTAATTTATCCGTTTGCATGTAAAATTCAGTATTATATGTGTTATCCTTGGTATGTTTTTAGGTTGTTCCTTTTTCATTGTGTGATTACTGAAAGAGACTTGTAGGACATAAATAAAAAATACTCCTATTAAGTTTTCTACTTGTTTATTTTTATTACGTTTTCTACTTGTTTCTTTTTATTATGTTTTCTACTTGTTTATGAATTAGGTATTCCTTGGATCCTATTTTCCCATTTAAAGATTTGTTGTTGATAGTATCTTTTTCTGATTTAAAGTTAGTTGCTTATGACATAAATTATTAATTATCTAGTTTAGTATTTTGTTTCGGTTTAATTACTTTAATAATTGAATTCTTAGGAGTTTGACTCGGTTTTTCATTTTGAAAGATCTTTCGATCTTTTTTTTGTTAAAATATTTACATGACACCCTCTACCTTTGCATATTTTTTGTATCAACTTGTTGTGGCTGCAACCGTTCTCCCCAAATTTCTTAAATTTTGGGCCCCTCCTCATGATTTAGCGTTGCTTGTAATCATTGGATCCTTGAACCTTTTGGTCAGATTTTAATTTCGAATGATTTTATAGATTGATTTTCAGCCTGTTCCAGAGGTTGCCTGTGTTTGAATTTTGTGATTGGTCGCAAATTTGAGCTGGTTTGCTAGCAAATGATAAATCGGATCTTTGTTCTTCAAGGCCGCTGTTTCGGAAGCAAAGCGGGTTTTAACCGGTGCTGATTTTGTAGCAGTTTTTAAACACTTAATATTTTTTCGGGCATCATACTATGTTTGATCGGCGACTATTGTCCTTTTCTCATCCGTCGTTGCGGCTCCCAAAGCGACTTAGCACCCGAAGTGCAAAGCGCTCCAACTGCCGATGTGTATTAGTCTTTTAATCACGTACTCGTAGCTTTTTCTCTTCCGTCCTTGCGGATGGGAAAGTCATTCGGCTTTTGATGTCAAAGGCCTTCCGACTTCTGACTAAAGCTTTTCCCGCCCGCATTTTGCGTGTCGTTAGCCTTTTCTCTTCCACCATTGTGGCTCCCAAAGCAGCTTAGCCCCGACGTTTAAAGCGCTCCGCTCTCCGATGTGCATCGCATGCCCATAGTTTGCTCTTCTTCCGCCGTTGTGGCTGCGCAAGGCTTTTTGCTTCTGATGTCAATATCTTCCGGCTTTCGATTGGGGAACTTTCTCGCCCGCGTGTCGCATGTCCTTATCCTTTTCTTTTCCGTTGTTGTGGCTGTGGGTAGGTATTTTGAGCCGCCGTTGAGTTCTCTGTTGTCCGTCGTTGGTGATGTCTGTCGAGCCTACAGGTGAATGAAGTAGTAATGGAAGAATTTGTTAAGATTCTCAGATCAACTGGTACACCTAGCCATTTCAGTTAGTATAATTTGACGTTTATTTTGGAATACAACCCGGTGAATGATGCACATTGGTTAATTGCAGGAAAATCCAAAAGACGGTTCATATTGCCACGACGCGAAGGTACTGATTGGAGATAGGATCTCAAAGGGTGCGGGTAAAGTAAAAGACAAAATTGAAAGCAACAAAGGCACATATCTGAAAGGTCCGTCAGTTACTCAGCTGATAATGAGCTTGCGCAGAAAAAATGAAAAGGAGGGATATGAAACGCTTGAAGAATCAAAGAGTGACACGTTTTGGGGGGAGCCCAAGCGGTCTGCTGATTTTGTTTAAATATTTGAAAGTTAGAAGTTACAGGGACTTTTTTCCTTGGAAAAACTTGTAAACCATTTTCTTGTAAGAGGAACTATTTCGTTTTACAATCAGAAACTGCAACTTTTACCTGTTGGAGAAAGCGTAATGTGGAATGTATCAATGTGATTAAATGAGCAATGTTGAAGGGGAACTATTTCGTTTTCAGCTGTGTCTCATTAGCTGTAAGATCGTTATAATTTCTTGAACCTATGTTCTTGTCTGAATGTTCTTCAGTACCTTTATGATGTCTTTTCCACTATGAGTAATGGTAGTTTTAATTGTTGATGAGATATCTTATCATATATACTTTTCTTCATGTTTATATGTTTGGTTATAAGAACAACTATCTGTGATTTGCCATAACACATGAACAGGTGTGCATTACTCATGAATGAATACCCAGCTCTCTAGAGATAGTTTAGTTAGTATTTATTTTCTTGCATGGTTTGGATGCTTGTGAGTTCTAAGACGAGAGGTAAGAACCTGCGCATCACATTGTGACTACTCTTTGCATCTTTATCACCCTGCATGGTTAATTAGGCACTTGCATATCATACTTAAGTTAAAAAATACAAACTACATGGTGGACCGGGCCGCAACCGGTAAACCCTTTTGTTACTTGACCTACGGTAGCCGGACTGCAAACCGGACAGATTCCCTATACCAAACATTCATAGGCTAGTTGGGAACGTTGACTGGGGAGAATCCCTTGCTGTTGTTGCCTGCGAATTTCCAGGCCTTAACAGTGTTGGCGCTAGAAGGAGGGCCGCTAGTGCATGGCTGGCTGAGGAAACCCGTTTTACCGAGATTATTCCACCGGTAACAGTTCTGAAAGCAGTGGACTTCATAATCCAATTCCAGAAGAAAGGAGTAGAGAACATCTATATTCTGTTGGCAACGAAGTGGTTAGTGATCTGAGAAGACACACCAGGGCATATGTGAAGAATATTGGAGGATTTCCAATCATCCCTAAATTGCCCAGAAGAGAGTATAAAAGGAAAGATCGTCCGATAGTAGAAGACTCAGTGCTGGTTGGAGACTGGGAAGAACTTGTAGAAACAGCCTTACAGGAAGTTGTACTACCTTTGAATCAAGAAGGCCCAGATACCCCTCATCGTTCTCCTGCTCACACTCCTATTGGCTCACCTCCTCACTCTCCACCTAGACTCATGGCAGGAGTAAATGCTAATCCACCACCTGCTTGGAGAGCCAGATCACCTTTAAACCTGACACCTCCATTACATGATCTACCTCAAGCCTTTGACAAGATGTTGCCCAAGTTCGACCCGAGTGAGAGGATATTAGTATATGACCACCTACAAAGTTTTTACTTAGCAATTGAAGGATTAAGGGCTGGGGAGTATGAAGACGTAGTCTGCAGATTGTTCCCGCATACCCTTAAAGGAGCTGCGGCATCATGGTACTTCGGGTTGCCTGCAAATTCTATCCCTGATTGGGATACCTTTAAAAGGATATTTAGAAGTAAATATGCAACCCAGAAGACTCATGCAGCTCTGATGAAAGGACTATGTGCCTTGAAGAAAGAAAGAAAGGAAAAGGTGCACAGTTTCACACAAAGGTTTGTGGCATATCACAAGAATTTTTCTGAAGCAGATAAACCTTCAGACAAGGTACTGATTGAGTATTATACTTAAGCATTAGGCCCTGAGTTAGCCATGTTTGCCAAAATAAGGGCCAAGCCTACTTTGGTAGAAACCTATGCAGAGGCAGAAGTAGTGGAGGATGAAAGAGAAAGTATTGAAGATTATCCAGAACAATCAGGAGAGAAAGGTGCGGGAAGGAAAGCCTTATTGTTTACTAAGCCAAAGGAGGAGAAATCGCCTGATCTTGAAAATATGGCAAAAATGATGCAGAAGCTTTCCAACAAAATCATAGACTTGGAGAAAGAGAAGGAAACACAAAATTTCTATAGGCCCTATTATAAGAAAAGAGAGGATAACAATCAGTCTCAACCTCCTCATAATACTACATCTATGAATCTGACAAAAGTAGGAATGGAAAATTTTTGCACATTCCACCAACAACCACACTTTGAAAGAAATTGTCCTCAATGTATAAACTCAATGACGTTGGTTATGAATCAGCTGTTGAATTCTAAGTTAACGGAAGATGGATATGAAGAAAGAAAAGAGAATACTACTTCAATGAAAGAACAAGAAGAGGAAACCATGGTTTTGTGGGATTCTGTTTCGTTATTTGATGTTGAAGAGGAAAAAAATTAGGGGTACAAGGACGTCATGGAAACCAACGTAGCAACAAGAAGCCAAGGGCCAATTAATGAAAACAGTCTCATTCTCCCAAAGATCAAAAGGCTGCGAAGAAATGTAAAGAAATTTCAAAATCGTTTCGCGGCTAATAAGATTCCTGAATTCACAATTACCAGCCAAGATCCTAGTCAGACTAATATGTTTGCCAAGCCAAATGAAGAAAAGATGAATGCTGATAAACCTCATCCCATTGAACAACAGATGGATTATGACATTGTGGAGGATTTAAAGAAGGTAAAAGTGAATGTTCCACTATTTGAAATGTGTAAAGTGCCATAGCAAAAAGAAAGACTATTGAAAGCACTTGAAGCATTGGATGAGAAGCTTCCCATGGTTAGTCAACCTCAGGAAGAAGAATAAATCGGAGAAACCAGCATTGGAGGTAAGTCTAAGAGCAAACAACCACCTTTCCTCCTCACGTTTGAAATTTTCAATCATAACGTGCACAATTGTTTGGTAGACTCAGGCGCATCGTTCAATGTCATGCCAATATCCGTCTATAAAAAGATAAATGGGCAGCCTAAGCCATCCACGTGGAGGGTTGTTCAGTTGGATAGGACGGATGTGAAGGTGATTGGTGAGATGGAAGACGTCCTAGTCCATCTGGAATCTAATGATAAAGTGTGCCAAGTCATTAATATCGTGGTGGCTGATATACCAGACGCTTACGGTCTTGTCCTGAGCAGAGATTGGTCGGCCAAACTAAATGGATATTTTGCCTCGGATTGGTCGCATTTGTGGCTTCCATACAAAGGAAGTCTGAACCAGATTAATATTTTAAGGGAGCCTCACATGAAATACAACGTTACTCAATTGGATGAGAAGAATGAACCAGTGGATTCTGTATTGGGAAACTATTTTATTGAGTTGGAACCAGGAAATTACCAAGCAGAAGAAGCCAGCAACACATCAGACACTTAGCCTAATCTCCTTCGATTCTCACAGGCTAATGAGATTGACTGTAACATAGTAAACTTAGCAGTAGGAGTAGATTCGCATTCAGTAGTTAGTGATTTTTGGACTTTGTTTTTTGATGGCTCTAAGACATTAGAAGGGTCAAGGGCCGGCTGTGTCCTGATCAACCCCCAGAAGAATAAACATTTTCTCTCATGTAGATTAGAGTTTGAGCATACTAGTAATACGACTGAGTACGAAGCGCTGGTGCAAGGTTTAAGGAAAGCGATTGAATTAAAGGTAAGTAATCTACAGGTTTTTGGAGATTCTGAAATTATTGTGAAACAAATCAGGAATCAAATACATTGTGTTTCTCCTCACTTAAAGGCTTACCAAAATGAGTTATGGGACCTGCTTAAATGTTTTAATGCATTCAATATTATTTCAATTCCAAGGATGAAAAATGCCGCAGCTGACCTGTTGGCCACATCAGCCGCTAGATTGGTACCCACTAATAATTGATGCTCTGTTGAATTACTTTTCAAGCCCTCAGTACCTGATATGATTACCAACCTACGAGTGTTCGATGATGACCAGCAGACTATAGAATGTTTAACGAATGATGAGGTATTTAAAGGAGCAATTATAGATGGTGAAGAACATCAGGAGGAGTTGAAGTATGACAATTTCATCCCTAAAGGAGTCAGAACGTTAGAAAGAATGTTCGATTTAAATGAAAAGTTCAGAAGACCAGCCAATGTGAAGACCCACAGCTCATCTCAACAGTTCGAGCTGATAAATTTAGGGACTGAGACGAGTCCTAAATTTGTGAATCTCGGTAAATGTTGTTCACCAGCAGAAAGAGACAAGTTCGTCAGTCTGTTTAAACAATATAAAGATATTTTCGCATGGAAATATGAAGATTTGAAAACATATGACACCAGCATCATCAAGCATGTTGTCCCCATCAAAGCTGGTGTCAAGCTGTATCAGCAACCTTTAAGAAGAATGCATCCAAAATTGGAACCGTTGATTCAGAGTGAAGTGAAGAAATTATTGGATGCTAGAATCATTTTTAAGGTCAGACACTCTGAGTGGGTATCAAATCTGATGCTAGTGAGGAAAAAATCTGGAGAAATCAGATTATGCATGGATTTCAGAAATTTAAACCGCGCTTTAGATAAAGACAACTACCCCGTTCCACCCATGGAGAAATTATTACAAATGGTTTCAGGTTCTGAACTGTTTTCATTATTAGATGGTTTCTATGGCTACAATAAAGTATTAGTAGCCGAAGAAGACAGATTAAAGACAACGTTCAGGACCAAATGGGGAACCTTTGCCTACAGAAGGATTCCCTTTGGGATTATAAATGCTGGAGCGATGTTTCAGAGGGCTATGGACATATCTTTTTGTGGATTGATTGGCCGTAGTGTTGTAGTATACCTTGACGATATTACAATATTCTCAAAGAAAAGAGAAGAGCACGCGTTTCACTTAAAGAAAATTTTCAAACGCTTTTGAAAATATGGCATCTCACTCAATCCTAAGAAGTGTGTGTTCGCTGTCATAGAGGGCAAGTTGCTGGGTCACATAGTTTCAAAGAAAAAAATCTCTATAGATCTAGAAAGAATTAAGGCTATTGAACAAATCCCCTTGCCCCATAATAAAAAGGGGATGCAATCATTTATGGGAACGATAAACTTCGTGCGAATATTTGTGCCTGATTTTGCTCAGATTGTCAAGCCATTGCAATAGATGGTAAAGAAAAATGCACAATTCAAGTGGACTGAAATTGTGAAGAGCACATTCAGCAAAATCAAAACTGCTGTTGCACACGCACCCTCCCTAAAAATCCCAGATTTCGACAAAGATTTTATCTTGTATACCTTTGTATCCGATGATTCACTAGCAGCTGTGCTCATCCAAAAGGAAGATGGGGGGGATGAATTCCCAATATCCTTTATGAGTACTGGTCTACAGGGGGCCGAATTAAATTACCCATCTATTGATAAACACGCTTACACAGTATTCAAAGCAGTAAAGCAATTCAGGCCTTATATTTTAAAAAATAGAACCAAGGTGATCGTCCCCTACCCAGCTGTAAGGTCTCTTCTGGTACAGAAGGAGTTAGGAGAAAGAAGAGGCAACTGGGTAACAACTCTTTAAGAATATGACCTTGAATTCAAGCCAACATCTATAGTTAAAGGACAAGGGTTGTGCAGACTGATGACTGAAAATGAAAAAAATGAAGAACACGCCTGGGAAGATGAAGTCGAATTACATGTAATGGAGGTATGTCCTTTGTTTACAGCTCCCGAGTCTTGGTATAGAGACCTTGTGCATTACCTGCAGGAAGGGCTGTTGCCAGAACATTGGAATTCTAAGCAAAGAAGAGCGTTGCGTCTTAAATTAGCTTCCTATCAACTTGTTGAAGGAGTATTATTCAGAAAAAATTATGACGGGGTTCTTCTCAGATGCTTAGAAAAGGAAGATGCGAAGAAAGTAATGTCAGAATTGCATGACGGTCCTGCTGGGGGACATTATTCAGGGGATACTACAGCGCAAAAAATCCTTAGAGCCGGTTACTATTTGCCTACGCTCTTCAAAGATGCACACGCACATGTCACGAAGTGTGATATTTGCAAAAGGTGTAGTGGGAGACAACCTAAACCAGCAACACCCCTAAAGCCTGTGATGATCACAGAACCATTCGAGCAATGGGGGCTGGATATCATTGGAGAAATAAAACCGAATTCCTCCCTCCAACACAAATACATTCTAACCGCGACCGATTATTTCACTTGCTGGGTCGAAGCTATTCCTCTACGCAAGATAAATGAAGACGAGGTCATCAGCTTCCTGCAGGTTCACATCATGACCAGGTTTGGAGTTCCAGTTTCGTTAGTTTTTTATAATGCTAAGTACTTTTCATCAATTAAATTAACTGCTTTTGCTCATGATAAAGGGATAAAATTGCATTATTCTGCTAATTACTATCCACAAGGAAATGGCCTGGGTGAATCCTCTAACAAAAATCTGATTAGAATTTTAAAGAAGACTGTAATAGAAAACTAGAGGAGTTGGCACTCAGCACTACCAAATGCCTTGTGGGATGATAGAGTCACCCCCAAGTCTACGATAGGAGTGTCACCGTATACCCTTGTGTATGGTAAAGAAGCCATTCTTCCCCCCAACATCATGCTACCCTCTTCCATAATAGCTCAAGAGTCCAGAGGGTCGGAGAATGAAGTTTTGCAGATGAGGATATGCAATCTTCTGAAAGCAGAAAAGGCTAGATCTAAAGCCAGAGAATGCTTTAAGCAACAGCAGGAGTTAGTAAAGAGATGGTTCAACAAACATAAAGTTGGAACAAAATACTTTGAAGTGGGAGACTTAGTCCTCAAATGGGATCACCCCCATGATGAGAAAGGAAAGCATACTAAATTCCAGTAGCTGTGGGTAGGCCCTTTTCACATTGCGGCAAAGCTTGGCCCTTCTACTTATAAGTTGCAAGGTCTACAAGGGTGGGAAGAGAACTTACCAATAAATGGTTTGGTTCTCAAGCCTTATTTTTTCTGAGTTTCTTTGAGTTCTTCTGTCTTGTATATATAGATAATATGTTTGGCTGTCTTTTTTTTTAGTTTGTTTGATTCCAATAAAGGGAACAAACCCGCGATTGCATGGAGAACGTCAAAATGTTTGGGAATGATAAACATTTTTTGGGTCTCAGACTGTGTGTTGTTGTTTGTCTAAAAGAACTTCTTCCAGTTTAGCAGTTTTCTTGAATAAGCTCTGTGTGCATTGAAGTCCTGCTTAACCCCTGTGAAATAAACCAGATTCAAAGAGTCTAGAATACTATGTTGAGGCTTCATCCATGTCACACTTAAAATGTTCTAAGGGGCGACAACAGAAGACCCATGGAAAGGAGCAAGGTGAACAGTATATTAAATATAAATGATCCCATGCCAAGAAACGAATGCCAAAAGGCAAATAAGAGTCAAAAACTCCTATGAAAGCATCATACATCAAAGCAAATGCTGAATCATAAGTACTAAATTGCCGAAAGTTCCTCTCCGTCCGTGAGCTGAAACATGAAGTACACCGCTCACACAAAAGGACACTATGGGATAGAGGAGCATGAATTAAAATTTAGAAAGAAAGGCATGCAGGAGGACTCATATGAAAAGGGACAAAAGTCCAAAAGCACAAAAAATGCTAAAGTGGCATGGGAATGAGGAACAAACAAATATTTCTATTTACCATATTCGATACATATAGAATATTCTTCGAATTTACAATATTTCAACACTCCCCCTTAACAAGAAGGGTATTCTACAACAACATCAACAACAACAATAGTAGGAGAGGACATCATCAACACCATCAGGGTAACACATCTATAAATCATTGGAAGCTTTTCAACATCATATAGTCTTCGTCTTCAATATTTGACGACAACAAATTTTTAATCAACATCAGCATCTTTTGACCTTTTGATTAGCAACATCTTCAACACTTTGATCTTTCGATCAGCAACATCTTCAGTAACATCTTCAGCACTTAGACCTTTCGATCAGCAGCAACATCTTCAGCACTTTGACCTTTCGATCAGCAACATCTTCAACACTTTTACCTTTCGATCAGCAGCAACATATTTAGCACTTTGGCCTTTCTATCATCACCAATATCTTCAACATTTTGATCAGCAATATCTTCAGCACTTTAATCTTTCAATCAGCAAAGACATCTTCAGCATTTTGACCTTTCGATCAGCAACATCATCACATTCTGATTAGTAACATCGTGATCAGCACCATCATCATAATTCAACTCTCGAACAGAATCATCATCATCATATTCTGATCTTTTGATCAGTATGTCGTCATCATCACATATTGATCATCATCATTGTCACACTCTGATCTTTCGATCAGTACATCATCATCATCATACTCTTGATCGTTCGATCAGTACATCATCATCATACTCTGATATTTTGATCAGTACATCATCATCATCATGAAAACATCAACATCATCAAAACATCATTATGATCAAAACATTCAACATCATCAAAACATCAAAATATCATCATCATCACACTCTGATCTTTTGATCAGTACATCATCATCATCATAAAATCATTATCATCAAAACATCAACATGATCCTTCCTTTTGGAATTATAGGATCAACATGTCTGTGGTACTCAGACGATCCTTCCTGTCGAAATTACGGGATTTAGGTCTTTACGAAGTTACTAACGATCCTTCCTTTCAGAATTATGGGATCAACACATTTGTGGAGCTCAAACGATCCTTCCTTTCGAAATTACAGGATCAAGTCTTTACGGAGCTACTAACGATCCTTCCTTTTGGAATTACGGGATTTAGGTCTTTATGGAGTTTCTAACGATCCTTCCTTTCGGAATTACGGGATCAACACATTTGTGGAACTCAGACAATCCTTCCTATTGGAATTACAGTATCAACACATCTATGGAACTTAGACAATCCTTCCTGTTGGAATTATGGGATCAAGTCTTTATGGATCTACCAACGATCCTTCCTTTTGGAATTACGATATTTAGGTCTTTACGGAGTTACTAATGATCCTTCCTTTCAGAATTACGGGATCAACACATCTATGGAACTCAGAAAATCCTTCCTATTGGAATTACGAGATCAATTCAATGATCCTTCCTTTCGAAATTACGGGATTTAGGTCTTTACAGAGTTACTAACGATCCTTCCTTTCGGAATTATGGGATCAACACAGTTGTGGAACTCAGAAAATCCTTCCTATTGGAATTACAGGATCAACACACGTTCTCGAGTACCGAAGTCACCGGATATATTCTGAACTGAGGTTCAAAGATGATACAATCCTACTACCTTCTCGATGATCGAAGTTCACCAGATCCGTTTTGAATCAAAATTCAAGGATGATACAATCTTGCCACCTTCTCAATGACCAAAGTTCATCGGATCCATTCTAAATCAAAGTTCAAGGATGATACAATCCTACCACCTTCTCAATGACCGAAGTTCATCGGATCCATTCTGAACCGAAGTCCAAGGATGATACAATCCTACCACCTTCTCGATGACCAAATTTCACCGGATCCATTCTGAATCGAAGTCCAAGGATGATACAATCCTGCCACCTTCTCGATGACCGAAGTTCACCGGATCCATTCTGAACCAAATTTTAAGGATGATACAATCCTGCTACATTCTCGATGACCAAGGTCACCGAATCACTTCTAGACATATTTCCCAGGATGATACAATCCCTCTTCATTCTCAAAGACCGAGGTCTCCGGATCACTTCTGGACATATGTCCCAGGATGATACAATCCCATTGCAACATCACTACTCCTCCTTTCAAGGAAGGTCTTTCCAAACCACACCAAGCTTGTCTTGAAAGTGTTCAAACTTTACTCGGAACAGAGGCTTCATCAGCACATCACCATCTAAACCATCGTCATCTACATCTTCAGTATGTGAATACTGAACTATCACCATATGTATCTCCAGTATGTGAATACTGAAATCATCATCTATATCTTCAGTATGGGAATACTGAAACATCAGCATCTGCATCTTTATCTTGTATGTAGAAATATCAGATTTCTATGTGTTATGACAGAACACAGGGTTCTCTATTATCACAACTCTCGTTATCACATAGAATCAATGTAGTATCCATCTTCAGGTCAAGAAGACCTGATATTAGCTTCCGAAGCCATATGGATTCACAACTTAGGAGAGCAATCTGCTATGTAATTTGCTTTTGTTGTTCTAAGAGAAACATTGGACTGTTTCCTTCTAAACCATGAACTCATAGCAGACCCCAAACAAAAGCATCTACCTGATGTGCTTTTCCTATCTGAGATACTTCCAACCCAATCTACATCTGTATAGCCATACAATCTGTAGTCATGGCTACCATCATAGTATAGACCAAGGTCTATAGTCCCTTTCAGATATCTCATCACATGTTTTGCAGCTACTAGGTGAACCCATCTTGGTTGAACAAGATATTTACTTAAGGTGTTCACAGAAAAACAAATGTCTGGTCTAGTATTTGTTAAGTACATCAATGACCCAATGATCTGTCTATAATGAGTCGCATCTACTAACTCTGATGAGTCATCATCTAACAGCTTCAGGTTGGAGTCCATGGGTGTGGCCATGGCTTTGCATTCCAAAATATTTAATCTCTTCAATATCTCTACCACATACTTTCCCTGGTTGAGAAATTTTTTCTGAACTTTGTCATATTTCCAGACCTAGGAAATAGTGCATTAACCCAAGGTCTTTCATCTCAAATTCTTCTGCTAGTTTCTTCTTTATTTCCATGATTTGTTTCTCCTTCCCTGTCAAGAATAAGTCATCCACATATAATAACAGGATGACAAGTTCATCTTCTACAACCTTGAGATAAAGTTTAGGATCAGCTTTACTCTTGGTAAAACCCATAATTGACAGGAAACTACCATACCAGGCTCTGGGAGCTTGCTTCATGCCATAGAGGCCCTTCTTCAACTTACATATATGAGTCCATCTATCTTCAACTTCAAATCCTTTTGATGTAAAACTCTTCCCCAATCATACCATTAAGGAAGGATTGTTTTTACTTCATCATGGAAGAAACTACCATCATAGTTCTGAAGGAAGTGTACCTTGCTTCCTGGAGTAAGAGTCTCTTCAAAATTAATTCCCTCTTTCTTATAGAAACCTCTAGCCACAAGTCTTTCCTTACTTCTATCAGTGACATATTTTATCTTGCAAATCCATTTGTAAGATACCACATGCTTTCTTTTTGGTTTGGGTACTATATCCCAAACATCATCATAACATCTTCCATGAGTTCGTCTTGTTAGATCATCAGCATATCCTAGTCTTCTGCATTCAACTTTGAAGGTTGGAACCCACTTTACTCTTGGTAAAGTCTTGATCCATCATGTCATACCATGTCGAACTCAGATATCTTATGTAGTCACTCCCCCTGAAGTGGAGTATTATCTTCCTTCTTCCATTATGTATAGGTGATTCTATGCTTGATATATACTGGTCAATAGAGTATGTCATGTCATAGTCTATTCTTTCTGAGGAAATTCATGATTCTTGCTTTGTACACTTGTTATTGCAGATCCATATGGAAGATACTACGTACTTCCCTTTATGTCTCAAAATCATATCATATACATCATTCCCCATAATCAACTGTTATTCTTTGATCATAGCTTCTTTCATAGCATTTTTTTCTTCATCTTGAGTTATCTGTCATACCCATGGTGGTCTTCATCCTTCGAGGTGGATCTACCGCTCTTTGAAGCTCTTTCTTTCGTCATGGTGTCTCTGACCCTGGGAGCTTCAGATTCATGTTTATTGAATTGTCATCACTTGTTCTTCGAAACAAGTCTCATCCTTCTTTTCTTTTAGGAGGTTGTACATGACCTTTCCTACAATTCAAATGCACCAGTTGCATGGTTAGAACTACATATGCATAACGACAAATTCTTATGCATCATGCAACTATTTAGCCAATACAACATTCATCCATATCTCATGGAAACTTTCTATATGCCTTCCATTTCTACCATGAAATCATTGAGATTGTGCACTAATCCAATATGTCAACAAATAGTTTTCATTCTAGATAAGTAACAATGGAGATTTGTATAGAACCATGAGCTACTTACCCATCACATGCATGCAAACAACACACCAACTGAATATAATCAAATGCATAACAAAACAATATCATTAAATGACAATTGAATACTTATCTTTTGTTTGTTACATGGGTAGACTCCTTCTTGATCATTCTGCTTCATCATCTTCTTCATCCATGAAATCATCATTTCTTATCCAAATGATAAGATGGATAAGAGGTTCGTCAAGAATTGAGTTCTTCATATTCCTCATCGCTTGAGGGATCTTCTTTGAATGGTGAGAGCTTGATCTTCAATTTGCTCCCATATTTCTTCTTCTCTTCTTATGAGACAATCTTCTTCTTCTTCCCAGAGTCAGCTAAAATTAATCACTTCCTTTTGGCACACATTCCTCACATGAATGAATCCCATGATCAAGGGAGTCCATTCTCTGCTTCTTCTTCTACCACTTCAAGATGTTATGCATTATGGATCTTCACATTCTTCAACTGTTTTCTCAAATCCATCTTCTAAATTATGTTCTTATCTTCAAATAGCTTGATCAAGGAATCAAACATCTTCGGTGTCTTTAGGGAAGACACGTGTGGTACAAGTTGATCTGTGATTGAATCAACAATGATCTTCTTGGCCTTGATCAATTTCTTCTTGTGTAAGGTGTTGAGGCTTGGAAATTCATAGGCGGAAACAGTAAGAGATTCTCCCCAATCAACGTTCCCAACTAGCCCGTTGACTGTTTGGAATAGGGAATCTGTCCGGTTTGCGGTCCGGCTACCGTAGGTCAAGAAACAAAACTAAGGCTTTATCGGTTGCAGCCCGGCCCACCAAGTTTTTTTGTATTTTGACTTAAAGAAATGATATGCAAGTGCCTAACTAAATGCAGGGGTGGTTAAGATGCAGGGAGCGGTCACAAAGTGATGCGCAGGTTCTTACCTCTCGTCTTTTGCTCGCGAGAAACCAAACCAGATACAAAAAGAAATAAACTAACTATCTAAACTATCCCTAGGGAGAAAGATTTATCATTTCGAATGAGCAATACATTTTCACATACATTAAAAAGAAACACAAATAGCTGATACTTCTTCCAAAGTACATGAACGCTTACATATATTTAAATAACCATATAGTCGATCATTTTATAACAACATTTATTGCTCACAGTGAAAAAATATCCCAAAAACATACTGAAGAACATTTAACCAGAACATAGGTTCAGAACATTAAATACTCTTACAGTAAATGAAAACCAGCTGAAAACGAAATAGTTCCTCTTCAACATTATTCATTGAGTTGCATTGATACATTCCACTTTACACTCTCTCTGATAGACAAAATTGCAGTTTTTCTTGCAAAACGAAGTAGTTCCTCTTACAAGCAAACATCTCCAAAATTTTCCAGGGGAAAAAGCCCCTATTTCAGTCCTACTTCCCAAATATTTAAACTAAAACTCTCGCCCCTTGGGCTGCCTCTCAGCGTGTGACTCCCCAGCATCTTCAATGTTTCAGCTTCCTCTTCTGGCCGCTGCGCTTTCCCAATCATTCTCTATGAGCATTTGTCTTCTGACCAGTAACTGATGAGTCTTCCTCGTCGATGCCTCCTTCGTTTGCTTGCTTTGTCTTTTTCTGCGTTTCTCCTTCCTTGTGATCGTGCCGGTTCCGATCCGACCAAGCTAAGTCTTAGCCCATGGCCGCTTTAGTAGCACCGAATCCCTTCTGCAAACAATTACAATGCATTATTCGCTACAAAGGGGAGTTTTTAAACATTATCTCTGCCTAGCATTGTAAATCCGCAAGAGAATAGTCAGGGTCATCCGGACAAGGTATCGACTAAGCTTTGGGCGGGAAAAATTATAATCGGCGGTCGGCACTACTTATGCATTGGATGGGACAAGACTTCAGGGGCCGCAACGGCGGAGGAGAACAAGGACCGGGTGCTTGAAAACACGGGCGAAAGGTGAGAATCGGACGTCGGGGGGAAGAGTGCTTCGGAACCAGGAGGAGTGGCTCATCTTCAACGGCGGACGGAACAATGGCCGGGGACAGGCGACGAGGTGGAAAAAACTCAGCTCGGGCGGGGAAGACAAGGTTGGACGTCAGATGATACTTGAATTGGAAGCCAACTATCTCCCCCCGGCCGCAACGGCAGGTGAGTGTAAACTTATGGACAAGCGATTTAAACTAAACGGATCGGGTGTCGGACGGTTCAGGAAATCGGACGAAAGAAAAGTCTAGGAGCCGCAATGGCGAAAGGGTTGAAACTTCGTAGCCCCCGATCCAATAGTAAAAGAGGCCCGCTTATAGGGAAACTGAAGTATTTGAGCAGTGCTAAGGATCACCTGTAACCAAAATCGCTTCTTTTCACAAAGGATGCGCTGAAGAACAGCAGATTTTTTTCTCTTCAACCACATATTCATGATTCAAACCAAAAATGAACAAGGCACACATAAATTACTGACATCCACCTTCAAAGACACGGAAGAAAACACGCTCAAGGAGCTCAAAAGTTCAACGATCAAGCCATACAAAAAAAATGAGGAGGGGCCCAAAAATTAAAACATTGATTTGGGGGGGAAAACAGTTGCGGAAGCAACAACTGGCGATTACCTGGTGAACCTAGATCTCTGGCTGACTTTTCTTTGAGTAGCAGACTGTTTCCTAACCAAAATGCATTAAAATAAATCTTCCAGCTGTCCGGATTTCTCCCATGACCGAAGTGTGTTCCTTAATCATTTATGCTAGTCCCATTTGGGGAGAGGGGCAACCGAAACCTTCAAGTCCAGACCACTATGTTGAGGCCAGAGTATGATTCTCATTATTACCTCTATTTTCAGGTAGCTAACAGTGTGGACACCACAGGATTGTAGCATATAGTAAACATCAGTATCCGTTTGTTCCTCGTTCCCATGCCATTTTTAACACTTTGTGCTTTTGGACTTTTGTCCTTTCATCTGAGTCCTTCTGTACGCCTTTCTTACTGAATTTTAATTCAGGATCCTCTATCCCATAGTGCCCTTTTGTGTGAGTGGTGTACTTTAGGTCTCAGCTCACGGACGGAGAGGATCTTTTGGCAACTTAGTATTTATGCTTTAGCACTTGCTTCGATTTATGATGCTTTTATAGAAGTTTGGCTCTTTATCTGCCTTTTGGCATTTGTTTCTTGGCATGGGATCATTTATATTTAATACGTTGTTCACCTTGCTTCCTCTCATGGGTCCTTTACTGTCGCTCCTTAGAACATTTTGAATGTGACATGGATGGAGCCCCGACATAGTACTCTAGACTCTTTGAATCCGGTTTAATTCACAAGGGTTAAGCTGGACTTCAATGCACACAACATTTTATTCGAGAAAACTGCTAGGCTGGAAGAATTCTTTAAGAAATACACAGGCTGATACTCAACATATTTTCTATTCCCAAAAGACCTCAATATCCTCCAGACAAACGCAAGTTCGTTTCCCTTATTGAAAATCAAATGAAAGCATGACTCGAAAACAACCACACAACTTATTTATGTACAAGGCAGAACAAATCAAAGAAAACTAAGAAAAGTAGGGCTTGAGAACCAAACCATTAATTGGCAAGTTCTCCTCCCATCCCTGTAAATCTTGCAACTTATAAGTGGCAGGGCCAAGTTTGGCTACAATCTGAAAGGGGCCTACCCATAACTGCTGGAATTTGGTATGCTTTCCCTTTTCATCATGGGGGTGGTCCCACTTGAGAACTAAGTCTCCTAATTCAAAGTCCCTTTTCCCAGCTTTATGCTTGTCAAACCACCTTTTGATTACCTCCTGCTGTTGTTTGAAACGTTCTCTAGCCTTGGATCTGGTTTCTTCTGCTTTTAGGAGATTATGTATTCTTATTTGCAGAACCTCATCCTCCGACCCCCTAGACTCTTGAGCTAGTATGGAAGACTGTAGCAGAACATTGGGAGGCAGGATGGCTTCCTTTCCATACACAAGGGTATAGGGTGACATTCCTACTGCAGACTTGGGGGTAACTCTGTCAGCCCATAGGGCGTTTGGCAAGGCTGAGTGCCAACTTCGCTGGTTTTCTATGACAGTCTTCTTCAGGATTCTAATGAGGTTCTTATTGGAGGATTCAGCTAGGCCATTCCCTTGCAGATAGTAGTTAGCAGAGTAATGTAATTTTATCCCTTTCTCATGAGAAAATGCAGTCAATTTGATGGATGAAAAGTATTTAGCATTATCAAAAACTAACGAAACTGGAACTCCAAACTTGGTCATGATATGATCTTGTAAGAAGCTAATGACTTCATCTTCGTTTATCTTGCGCAATGGGATAGCCTCGACCCAGTGAGTGAAATAATCAGTTGCGGTAAGAATATACTTGTGCAGCAGGGAAGAATTTGGCTTTATTTCTCCAATGACGTCTATTCCCCATTGTTCAAAAGGCTCTGTGATCATTACCGGCTTTAGAGGGGCTACTGCTCTAGATTGTCTTCCACCACATCTTTGGCAAGTATCACATTTTCTAACGTGTGCATGTGCATCCCTGAAAAGTGTTGGCCAGTAATAACTGGCTCTGAGAACCTTGTGGGCTGTAGTGTCCCCTGAGTAATGTCCCCCAGCCAGGCCATCGTGCAATTCAGACATTACTTTCTCAGCATCCTCTTTCTCCAAGCATCTCAGGAGGACTCCGTCATAGTTTTTTCTGAACAATACGCCTTCTACGATTTGATAGGAAACTGATTTCAGACGCAGAGCTCTTCTTTGTTTGGAACTCCAATGTTCTGGTAACACCCCTGTCTGCAAGTAATGCACAAGATCTCTATACCACGACTCAGGAGCTGTGAATAAAGGGAAAACATCCATTACATGCAAATCAGCTTCATCTTCCCATGCTTGTTCTTCATTGTTTGTCTTCCCAGTCATCAGTTTGCATAACCCCTGACCTTTGACTATAGTAGCTGGTTTGAATTCAAGATCATATTCTTGAAGCGTTGTTACCCAATTGCCCCTTCTTTCTCCTAATTCTTTTTGAATGAGAAGGGATCTTACAGCTGGGTAAGGGACTATTACCTTGGTATGATTTTTAGTATATAAGGCCTGAATTGCTTTACTACCTTAAATACTGCGTATGCCTGCTTATCAATGGCTGGGTAGTTTAATTCAGCTCCTTGTAGCCCAATGCTCATAAAAGAGATTGGGAATTCATCACCCCCTTCTTCCTTTTGCGTGAGTACAGCTGCTAATGAATCATCGGAAGAAAATGTATACATAATAAAGTCCTTGTCAAAGTCTGGACTTTTAAGAGAGGGCGCATGTGCAACAAAAGTCTTGATTTTACTGAAAGCATTCTTTTCAGTCTCAGTCCACTTAAACTGTGCATTTTTCTTGACCATCTACTGTAATGGTTTAACAGTCTGGGAAAAATCAGGCACAAATCTATGTACGAAGTTTATTGTTCCCATGAAGGATTGCATTCCTTTTTTATTATGGGGCATGGGAATTTGTTCAATGGATTTGATTCTTTCTGGGTCTATAGATATACCTCTTTTTGAAACTATATGCCCCAGTAACTTGCCTTCTGTGACCGCCAATACGCACTTCTTAGGATTTAGGGAAATGCCATACTTTCAACAGCGCTCGAAAAATTCCTTTAGGTGGAATGTGTGCTCCCCTCTTTTCTTTGAAAATATTGTTATGTCATCAAGGTAGACCACCACACTTCGCCCAATCAGTCCTCGGAAAGATATGTCCATAGCTCTCTGAAATGTCACGCCAACATTAATTAGGTCAAAAGGCATTCTTCTATATGCGAAAGTTCCCCATTTAGTTCTGAATGTTGTTTTCAATCTATCTTCCTTAGCCACTAACACTTGGTTGTAGCCAGAGAATCCATCTAACAATGAAAACAATTCAGAACCAGAAACCATCTGTAGAAGTTGCTCCATGGGAGGCACTGGATAATTGTCTTTGTCTGATGCACGGTTTAAGTTTCTGAAGTCCACACACAGTCTGATTTCTCCCGACTTTTTTCTGACCGGCACCAAATTTGACACCCATTCTGAATGCCGGACTTTAAAAATAATCCTAGCATCTAACAGTTTCTTCACTTCGCTCTGGATTAATGGTTCCAGCTTTGGGTGCATCTTCCTCAACGACTGCTGATATGGCTTGACGCCTGCTTTAATAGGAATGATATGTTTGATGATATTAGTGTCATAGGTTTTTAAATCTGCATACGTCCATGCAAAGACATATTTGTACTACTTAAACAAACTGAGGAACTTGTCTCTTTCTGCTGGTGAACAGCACTTGCTGAGGTTCACGAACTTAGGCTCTGTTTCAGTCCCTAAATTTATTAGCTCGAACTGTAGAGTTGAGCTATGTGTCTTCACATTAGCGGGTCTTCTAAATTTCTCACTCAAGTCAAACATCTTCTCTAACGTCCTGACCCCTTTGGGAATGAAATTGTCATACTTCATTTCAGCCTGATGTTCCTCATCATCGATAATGGCTCCTTTAAAAACCTCCTCGTTTGTCAAGCATTCAATTATTTGTTGATCATATTCAAATACTCGCAAGTTGGTGATCATGTCAGGAACTGATGGCCTGAAAAGTAATTCAATAGAGCATTTGTTATTAGTGGGAACCAATCTGGCGGCTGATGTAGCTAGAAGATCAGTGGCTGCATTTTTTATTCTTGGGATTGAAATAATATTAAATGCATGAAATTTTTTAAGCCAATCCCATACCTCATTTTGGTAAGCTTTCAAATGAGGGGAAACACAGTGTATTTGATTTCTTATTTGCTTTAAAACTATTTCTGAGTCCCCAAAAACTTTTAAATTACTAACC
Organism: Pseudotsuga menziesii; assembly: GCA_001517045.1. NCBI lineage: Eukaryota > Viridiplantae > Streptophyta > Pinopsida > Pinales > Pinaceae > Pseudotsuga > Pseudotsuga menziesii. The sequence goes on along the minus strand of LPNX011076201.1, from coordinate 107,906 downwards.
TGTAGCTCAATTGCTTTCTTGAGTCCCTGCAGCAGTGCTTCATACTCAGCTGTATTGTTAGTACACTCAAACTCTAGTCTATAGGACAGGAAGTGTTTATTTTTTTGTGGATCAATAAGGAAGCAGCCGGCCCCTGACCCCTCTAATGTTTTCGATCCGTCGAAAAATAAAGTCCAAAAAACATTATCTACTGAAAAAGAATCTACTCCTACAGCTAAGTCTACTATTTTATAGTCAAGCTCATCAGCCTGAGAAAAACGAAGGAGTTCAGGCTAGGTGTCAGATGTGTCGCTGGCCTCTTCTGTTTGATAATTCCCTGGTTCCAGCTTGAGAAAGTAGTTTCCCAATAAAGATTTGATTGGTACATTCTTCCCATCCAATTGAGTGACATTGTACTTCATGTGAGGTTCTCTCAAAACCTTGATCTGATTAGGACTCCCTATGTGCGGCAACCAAAGATGTGACCAATCTGTGGCGAAATACCCATTTAATTTGGCTGACCAATCTCTGCTCAGGAACAAGCCGTAAGCATCTGGTATGTCAGACACTACAATGTTAATAACTTGGCACACTCTGTCATCGGACGCCAAGCGGATTAGAACATCTTCCATCTCGCCAACTACCTTGACGTCTGTCCTATCCAACTGCACCACCCTCCACGTGGTTGGCTTAGGCTGCCCATTTATTTTCTTACATACTGATATGGGCATGACATTAATTGATGCCCCTGAGTTCGCTAGACAATTGTGCACGTTATGATTAAAAATTTCAAACGTCAAGAGGAAAGGCGGATGTTTAGTTTTAGACTTACCTCCAATGCTAGCCTCCCCAATTTCTTCTTCCTGCCGAGGTTGATTGTCAGCGGGCAGCTTTTCTTCTGATGTTTCCAGTGCTTTCAACAACCTTTCTTTCTGTTGAGGTACTTTGCACATTTCAAACAGCGGGACGTTTGCCTTTATCTTCTTTAGATCTTCGACAATGTCATATTTGATTAGTTGTCTAGTGGACTGAGATTTATCAGCACTCACATTCTCTTCATGTGGCTTAGGCAGCGTTCTGTTTTGCTTCGGATCCTAGCTGGTAATGGTAAATTCTGGAATCTGATCAGCCAATGATTTGTCTTGAAATTTCTTTTTTATATTTCTTTGCAGCCTTCGAATCTTTGGGAGCAAAAGACTGTCATCACTAACCGCTCCTTTGCTCCTAGTTGTCACATTAGCCTCCCTGATATCTTTGCGTCCCTGGGTATTTTCCTCCTCTGCATCGAGTAAGGAGACAGAATTCCATAATTCCATGGTCTCATCCTCCTGCCCTTTTGTAGAAGTGGAAGCAGTGTTTTCGTTCTTTTCATCTTCATCTTCCTCCGTTAATCTCGAATCCAACATCTGATTCATGACCAATGTCATTGAATTTATCCATTGCGGACAGTTCTTTTCGGAATGAGGCTGTTGATGAAAAGTACAGAAATTTTCCATCCCTATCTCTGTCAGATTCATGGATGCAGTTTTTTGAGGAGGAGGTTGGGTCTGATTTCCATCCTCCCTTTTCTTATAATATGGCCTGAAGAACTTTTGTGCTTCTTTTTCCTTTTCTAATTCTATGATCTTATTGGACAACTTTTGCATCATTTTAGCCATGCTTTCATAGTCTGGTGTCTTTTCTTCTTTAGGCTTAGTGAACAATAAGGTTTTCCTTCCCGCACCTTTCTCTCCTGATTGTTCCGGATAGTCCTCCACACTTTCTCTTTCTGCTTCCACCACTTCTACCTCTTCATAGGTCTCTGTTAAGGTAGGTTTGGCCCTACCTTTTGCAAACATGGATAAATCAGGACCCAAAGCTGAAGTATAGTATTCGATCAGTACTTTGTCTGAAGGCTTATCTGTTTCAGAGAAATTTTTGAGATATGCTGCAAACCTTTGCGTGAAGCTGTGCACTTTTTCCTTTTTCTCTTTCTTTAATGCACACAGTCCTTTCATGAGGGCAGCGTGAGTCTTTTGGACTGCGTACTTACTTCTGAACATTCTCTCGAAGGTATCCCAGTCTGGGATAGAGTTAGCTGGAAATCCAAAATACCACGAGGCCGCAGCACCTTTGAGGGTGTGTGGGAATAGTCTACACACTACATCTTCATGTTCCCCAGCCCTCAGACCTTCTATTTCCAAGTAGAAACTCTGTAGGTGGTCATCCACTAGGATTTTCTCATTTGGATCAAATTTGGGCAGTAGCTTCTCAAAGGATTGAGGTAGGTCATGCAAAGGTGGGGTCAGATTTAGAGGTGATCTAGCTTTCCAAGTTGGCGGTGGATTTGGTGGATTAGGTGGATTCGGTGGATTTGCGTTAACGCCGGCCATTAGTTGAGGCTGAGAGTGAGGGGGTGAACCAACAGGGGTATGAACAGGAGAAATATACGGGGTCTCTGGGTTTTCTTGACTCAAGGGCAGCTCAACTTCTTGTAAGGCAGTCTCTACAAGTTCTTCCCAGTCTCCAACCAACACCGAATCTTCTACTATGGGATGGTCTTTCTTCTCGTATTCTCTTCTAGGCAATTCGTGAATAATTGGCAACCCTCCAATTTTCTTTATATAAGCACGGGTGTGTCTCCTCAGATCATTTACAATCTCGTTGCAAACAGGAAATAAATGTTCTCTGTTGTCTTCTTCCGGAATTGGATTACATGGTCCACTACTTTCAGAACTGTAACTAGCGAAATAATCTCGGCAAAACGGGTTTCCCCGGCCAGCCATGCACTGGCGGCCCTCCTTCTAGCGCCAAAACTGTTGAGGCCTAGAAATTCGCAGGCGGCAACAGTAAGAGATTCTCCCCAATCAACGTTCCCAACTAGCCCGTTGACTGTTTGGAATAGGGAATCCGTCTGGTTTGTGGTCCGGCTACCGTAGGTCAAGAAACAAAACTAAGGCTTTACCGGTTGCGGCCTGGCCCACCGAGTTTTTTGTATTTTGACTTAAAGAAATGATATGCAAGTGCCTAACTAAATGCAGGGGCGGTCAAGATGCAGGGAGCGGTCACAAAGTGATGCGCAGGTTCTTACCTCTCGTCTTTTGCTCGCGAGCAACCAAACCAGATACAAAAAGAAATAAACTAACTATCTAAACTATCCCTAGGGATCAAGATTTATCATTTCGAATGAGCAATACATTTTCACATTCATTAAAAAGAAACACAGATAGCTGATACTTCTTCCAAAGTACATGAATGCTTACATATATTTAAATAACCAGATAGCCGATCATTTTATAACAACATTTATTGCTCACAGTGAAAAAATATCCCAGAAACATACTGAAGAACATTTAACTAGAACATAGGTTCAGAACATTAAATACTCTTACAGTAAATGAAAACCGGCTGAAAACGAAATAGTTCCTCTTCAACATTATTCATTGAGTTGCATTAATACATTCCACTTTACACTCTCTTCGATAGACAAAATTGCTGTTTTTCTTGCAAAATGAAGTAGTTCCTCTTACAAGCAAACATCTCCAAAATTTTCCAGGGGAAAAAGCCCCTATTTCAGTCCTACTTCCCAAATATTTAAACTACAACTCTTGCCCCTTGGGCTGCCTCTCAGTGTGTGACTCCCCAGCATATTCAATGTTTCAGCTTCCTCTTCTGGCCGCTGTGCTTTCCCAATCATTCTCTATGAGCGTTTGTCTTCTGACCAGTAACTGATGAGTCTTCCTCGTCGATGCCTCCTTCATTTTCTTGCTTTGTCTTTTTCTGCGTTTTGCCTTCCTTGTGATCGTGCCGGTTCCAGTCCGACCAAGCTAAGTCTTAGCCCATGGCCGCTTTAGTAGCACGGAATCCCTTCTGCAAACAATTACAATGCATTATTCGTTGCAAAGGGGAGTTTTTAAACATTATCTCTGCCCAGCATTGTAAATCTGCAAGAGAATAGTCAGGGTCATCCAGACAAGGTATCGACTAAGCTTTGGGCGGGAAAAATTATAATCGGCAGTCTGCACTACTTATGCATTGGACGGGACAAGACTTCAGGGGCCGCAACGGCGGAGGATAACAAGGACCGGGTGCTCGAAAACACGGGCGAAGGGTGAGAATCGGACGTCGGGGGGAAGAGTGCTTCAGAACCAGGAGGAGTGGCTCATCCGCAACGGTGGACGGAACAATGGCCGGGGACAGGCGACGAGGTGGAAAAAACTCAGCTCGGGTGGGGAAGACAAGGTTGGACGTCGGATGATACTTGAATCGGAAGCCAACTATCTCCCCCTGGCCGCAACGGCGGGCGAGTGGAAACTTATGGACAAGCGATTTAAACTAAACGGATCGGGCATCGGACGGTTCAGGAAATCGGACGAAAGAAAAGTCTAGGAGCCGCAACAGCGGAAGGGTTGAAACTTCACAGCCCCCGATCCAGCAGTAAAAGAGGCCCGCTTATAGGGAAACTGAAGTATTTGAGCAGTGCTAAGGATCGGCTGTAACCAAAATTGCTTCTTTTCACAAAGGATGCGCTGAAGAATAGCAGATTTTTTTCTCTTCGACACATTCATGACTCAAACCAAAAATGAACAAGGCATACATAAATTACTGACATCCACCTTCAGAGACACGGAAGAAAACACGCTCAAGGAGCTCAAAAGTTCAATGATCAAGCCATACAAAAAAAATGAGGAGGGGCCCAGAAATTAAAACATTGATTTGGGGGGGAAAACAGTTGCGGCAGCAACATAAGGCTTTGAGGCTCATCTCCCTCTAGAACTGGAACCTCTCCACTCATGTAGGTGTCCAATTCATTTTATTTAGAGAGATCAAATACTTCCATGCTTGGAAGTTTTCAACTTCACCAAGCTTATCATCAAGCTAATGTGATAGATCACTTTGAAATGAGAACCTCAAATGCAAATAGCAAAAGATTAGATCTTACCGATTTGAGGTGTCCGTCATACTTTTGGAGCTGGCTGATCTAGGGTTTGTCAGAGAAACCCTAATTTTCAAAACTTTGAATATTTCATATTTGATTGGATATAAAGATATATCTCTTCAAAATGGAGCTTTCCAATGTACTCCTTTTCTGAAAACAGTGGAGGGAAGCTCCCGGAACAGGAAGCCCTAGTTTTCCAATTTCTTTTGCATAAATGCCTGTTACTGTTTCTATGATATATCTAAAATTAATGCTCCTATGTGTCTTAAATTTCACACTGAGGTAACCTCACAGTTCCCTGATCCAACACCATAGGTTTCATCAGAATTTGTTTCACCAATTTGGATTTATGATCATTTTCCCAAGGTGACCTGTTACAATACTGTTCAGAACAGTGAAGTTGTATGGCATGTCACATGTCACTGGTTCATCTTCAGGTTCAAAAATTATGACCATAGAAAGTACAGTCTGTGATATTTCTAGAACATCTTTAGGAATTCCATTTGGACCTCTGTATCCCACGCTACAACAATTCTTCCCAGGTTTCCTGTTTAGGGATGAATTCTGGAAGATGCTGGAACCCTAACTTGGAGGGATCATATCTCCCAGAATGTAGTGAATTTGAGGCTGAAGTTTGGATACAATGTAAATAAGGATTGTATATTCGGCCTCTAAAATTTTCAACTCCTGAGCCTTCACTAATCGCAGGATATAACGAATGTACAAAAACTTATTAGTTTTAGTATTTAGGGTTTTTCCAGATCGGGGTCAAACTAGGGTTTGACTTTCCTGGAGTTTCACCCAACCAAATTTCTTGATCCAGGTCTCTAAATTTCGATTTTGATGAGGAGAAAAATCCTATGCTAGGCTCACTAAAAAATTCTTCTTCTGTAGAAAGCCCTAATTTTCCGCACCAAAACTGAAAATGCTCGGAATCAAATTTTGCTTCGATAGAAAGATGCGCCCTTCAATGGAGAGTCAGTCTAGCCTTATTTTGCTGATCGATCATGGATAGAGACCCAAAAAATAATAATCCCTAGATTATTTAGCTACACAATGTCTTCTTTCATGGTGGCTCTGATACCATGTTAAATTTTCATATGCTTAGCCAAGACATCAGTACTTGATTTCATTTTCATAACAAAAGCATATAAACAGGATCACTGAAAGATAGACAAGCACAACCATACAAAAGGAACACAAAGATTTATCCTGGGAAAACCCTAAAGGGAAAAACCCAACAAAATCTTCCTCAATATAGATGCCCCAAAAAGATAAAATATAAAAGATAAAACCAGCAAGGAGATCAAAGCCTGATCCTCCTCCTTCTCTAGAGACTTCTCTTATCCACTAATGCACTACACAAGTGAGCACCACACCTCTATTTTTGTGTGTGTGTCTCAAATTAGGAGCACCACACCTCTATTTATATTGACCTGTTCACTTGAAGTAACTCATCCGACATGTAGGCTCGAGTTAATCATGCAGGCTCAAGTTACACATGTAGGCTCAATTAACCCCATTGGGGTGCTAATGACCCACCTTTACAAATAGAGGCGACAACCTCATGACTCTTATTAGTTCTTTCGATTAGAAGCATCGGGGTACAAGATAATACAAGTGGTTCTCCTGGTAGGACCATCGGGGATCACAAAAGATACATATAGAATATTCTTCGAAGTTACAATATTTCAACAAGATCACCATCTGTACTGATTGAAAGTAAAGAAGTATTTACACTATAATACAAGAAATTTACTTCCCCTTTAATGCAAATAATGCTTTAGAAATATCCCATTAATTGAACCTCCTTCATACTAACATGCATCTTGATACTGTAGAATAAAATCATTATTACCCCTATGTGCTGCAAATGTATGGACCTACCCACAAATGATCAAATTTACCATGCTTTCCTTTTTCTTCATGTGGAGCATCCCATTTTAGCACCAAATCATCAATCTAGAAAGTGTCCTCTTTACCTTTCTGTCAAACGTATTCTTCATTTTCTCTTGATTTATCTGTACCTTATCATATGTTTTATCTCTCAGTTCACTTAGCTCAATAATTTGGTTTATTCCCCTTTGCATATGATTAGGTTCATCTTGCTGCTCCTGCAATAACTTCATAACTCGTACTCCTACAGATGCTGGAAAAACCACTTCAGCTCCATACACCAATTGGAAAGGTGACATTCCAATAGCTCTCTTTGTGTTGATCCTGTCAGCCCACAAATCATATTCCAGCTTTGTATGCCATGCTCTTTTATTATCTTCCAACAACTTCTTAATTATCCTCACCAAGATTTTGTTAGAGGATTCTGCCAGTCGATCACCTTGTGGATAATATGCAGTAGAATGATTCAAACTTATATGATACTTATGACATAAATTTATCATCTTCCTAGACTTAAAAGTAGCTGCAGTATCTATTGAAATCCTCTTAGGATAGCCAAATCTTGCCAAAATATTATTTTCCAGGAAATCTATTATCACTGAATCTGTAGCTTTTCTAGTAGGCATTGATTCAATGGACTTTGTAAAATAATCAGTTGCTATTAAGATCCACTTATGCTGTCCTAAGGAGTTTCGATTTATTTCCCCAATGAAATCCAACCCCCATTTTTGAAAAGGTGCTTCTACTGATATGGGATTAAGTGGAAGTGGAACCACTTTCTTCTTTCCATCAAAAATATGGAACTGATGACATTTGGTGGTTTCTTTATACACATATGAAAATAATGAAGGCCAATAGAATCCTGCTCTCAAATTTTTATTTGCGATTACCTTCCACGAATGATGTGCCTCACAATATCCTTCATGGAAATCTTTTGCTATTTTTTGAGCTTCATTCTCTAGAAGAAAATTCAGTAACACTCCACCAAGATCCTTCCAATAAGGATATTGATTTAAAATACATAATTTTGCAGACTTCAAATTCACAGAACTTGCTCTAGTTTTACTTAACCCTGCAGGAGGTTGTAAATTTTGCAACACATAAATAATATTAGCATACCATGGAGAAATAGAAAAATTAGGCATCACTTGTACTTCTGTGTCCAACTTATTTAATTGACCTGACAGAAAATTTAGCTGTAGAGAATCACAATTGGAGTCTATCATCATTTTAGCCAATCCCTATCCCTTAATCAACTTTGTGGGCTTAATTTCAATGTCATATTCCAAAAGCACTGCAATCCATTTCGCTCTTCTCCCCTTTGGATCTGGTTGTGTAAGTATGCTTTTTACCACACTGCTAGGAACACATGCGACTACATGTAAATGGAGAAAGTAAATTTTGAAATCCTTTAGGGCCTTAATCAAAGCATATTCTTGTTTTTCCATGATATCATATTTTAACTCTCCATCTCTTAACATATTACTAAAAAATGATATAGGTTGTTCTTCACCTTGATCATTCTTTTGTAACAGAACAGTTGCAATAGTATCCTCTGAAGCATATGAAAATACTAAAAAATATCTATCAAAATATGGGCTTACCAGCACAGGAGCTTCTGAAACAGCTTGCTTTATATTCTTGAAATATTTCTTAGCCTCCAATGTCCATTTTATTTCATGATCCTTTTTCAGCATATTAGTAATGTTCATCAATATTTCATCAAAGCTAGGAATGTATCTCCTCAAGAAATTTACCTGCCCAATGAATGATTGTACTTATTTCTTACTTCTTGGTTCCTCCACCTTCAAAATCGCACTCACCCTGTCTGGATCAATCCTTATACCTTCTTTGGAAATAATATGGCCCAAAATTTTTCCTTCTTCCAGAGAAAAATTTGATTTCCTTGGATTTTATGAAATGCCATATTTTCTATATTTAAGGAAGAACTTTTCCAAATGTTTGATATGTTCCCTGTTAGACCTGGAATATACAATAATATCATCCATGTAGATTACTACAAACCCATCTCTTTCATCTGCAAAAGCGATGTCCATAGCACGCTGGAAAGTGGCTCCTGCATTCATTAATCCAAAAGGCATCTTCACATACATGAATGTACCCCATGGTGTAGTGAAAGCAATTTTCTCCTAATATTCAGGAAGCACCTTTATTTGATTATAACTTGAAAACCCATCCATGGTAGAAATTCCATTTGAACCTACCGCGTTCTGCAAAATCTGGTCCATCTTTGGTAAAGGGTAATTATCCTTCAAAGAGACTTTATTCAAATTTATGAAGTCTACACACAGTCTTATTTCACCATTCTTCTTTCTAACAGGCACCAAATTAGCGACCCATTTTGAGAATCTCGGGGTTAGAATTATTTTTGCATCAAATAATTTTTTGATCTCCTTTTCAATGATAGGCAATAGCATTGGATTAATCCTTCCAAGTTTATGCCTAAGTGGTTTTTCTCTAGGATTAATTGGAATAGTATAATGTATAATGGAGGTGTCATACTCTTTGAGGTCATCATAACTCCATGCAAATACATCAATGTATTATTTCATCATGTTCACATACTCACCTTTTTCTTTAGTAGAAAATTTCTTGGACAACTTTACAATTCTGGGATTCTCCTTGGTGCCAATATTTTTATCTTCAACAGCGTTTTCAGCAGGTTTGACTTTAGGATCTCTAACAACATCATTTTGGTCAAAATTATTCTCTAAGGGAATTAAACCTCTGGGAATATGATTACTCTTTAATTGGACTATATCTTTTCCTCCTGGTGATCCTTTCAAATTCTCTATTTCGGCAACTCCTTCTTCATCTTCGTAAACATCTTGAAAATTTTCAGAATCAACACTTTCATTTTCTATTTGTATATTTACAATTTCACCAGATAATTCCATAAATATTTTGAGTTGCATATCATCTTCAAAAACCTTCCAGTACTTGGTATTGTCTAGTATGGAAGGCCTATTCACAATGTCAACCTTGTATTTTCTTTTACCTATAGTAGGAGTTCTAAATTTTCCAGCAGCAATTGCCAAGGAATCTACCACTGTATTATAATATCTACAGATCAATTTGACATTGTGTTCTATGAAATAGTTTCCAAACATATCCCACACTTCATTCTTATAAGTTCTCATTCTCTGATGCTTAATTTGATAACTATCAATCACCTGATTTATCACAAGTTCTGAATCTCCAAAAACTTGGACTCATTTAGCTCCCAAATCCTTTAGTGCATGCAAACCTAGCAACAAAGCTTCATATTATGCTACATTATTAGTACATTCAAAGGTCAACTTGTAAGAAAAATCTTTAAAATTTTTAATAGGGGAAATTATGTATACACCTGCACCAGCACCCACTTTAGCCACCGACCCATCAAAATACATAGTCCATAACCCTTCTTCCTTTTGCTTTCTCCCCAATTCTTCCTGTTCATTTATCACCTTTTTATCCCTTTTTACATTTACTTGGCACAACAACTTTTGAATCACAAGGAGAAACATCATTGAAGAAAATAGATGACCCTAAGTCTGTATCAACAACATAAATATGATGAACTCCTGGCTGATCTTGACTACTAACAACATAAGGTGATATTTTTTCACTATACAGTCTCTTGTTTTCATTAAGAACATGAATTGTAGCTTAAGACATATCCATTTGCAAACTTCCTTTTAACTTTGAAGTCCAATATCTTGAAAACAAAACACCAAATTTGGGAGGGATATCAGCCACAACAACATCCATGACCACAATTTTAGATGGTAATTTAGTCAAGGATACTACCATGTCTTTTATCAAACCCAGACATTTAACCCTTTTGGAATCAAAAGAATACAAATATTTATAATGCCTTGTAATCTCTAACCCCAAACTTTCTACCACTCATTTAGGCATCAAATTATGTGAAGCACCCGAATCTAACATAGCATTATGCAACACCATGTCATGCACATTTAAGCTCATATAAAAAGGTGGTACTTCCTCATTATCCATATTATCAATCTTAGACCCCAAAACAATGGTAGGATTGTCATCTATCACTTCCAAAATATCTGGCTGAGCCTCTCCTTGATTTCTGACCATTTTTGTTATTGTGTCCCTATACTACTAATTTCTAAGTAGTTCATTAAAAGGAATTGAAATCTTCAACTTAGCAAGTTCACTTTGTACGTAGATTAAAAATGAAAGAAAATTTATTTATGTCCATGGGTGTTGTTTGTTTTAAATCTTTTATTTTCTCAGTTCTATTTTCAATCTCTTTATGTACAACAGGTTCCTTTTGCTTTTCGTTTCTTTTTTCTGTATTCATCTGACTATTGTAAGGATTATTTGGATTTAACCTTCCTTTATTCATGTTAACATCTCTACTTATCAATTTGATCTTTCTCTATACATCATCTATAGCATGCATATACTCCTTATGATATTGTTGCAACTCCTCCTCAAAACCTTTATTATCATCCTCATATGCAAACATATTGTGTTCCTCCTTAGTCACATAGATTTCAGAATCTAAATCACCAAAATAATGAATATGGTCTTCAATAGACTCTACACCATCATCATCAACAACATATTTTCAGGGAAAGCCTAGTCTTATTTGCTGATATTCTTGGTTCCTTGGATTCCTCATGTCTCTTTGTCTATTCTATGGGAGTGAAGGAGGAATATGCCTTCTAAAGTTAGGGTTTCTGATCTAGGCTTCATTCTGTTCTCAATTCACTGGCCTAGTATCCACAGTTATCCTATCTATTAACTTTTCCATTATTTTCAGCATCATTTCAAATTTGATATCATTAGATGAAGAAGCAGAAGAGGTAGAGGGAATAATTTCTTCTCTACCTTTCTTGCTATCAACATCTACTCTTTTTTTTATCTTTCCACATGCCATCATATTGTCTTCTACTTCCTAGGCATCTGTACACATAATAGGAAGACTGGCTTATTTTCTTTCTCTCAACAACAATGTAAAGTCATTATCAAAGGATTTTGCATAATGAATTTTAGTAGCACCAGCTGAAGGCTTAATATCAGCAGGTATTGAATTATAGACTCTCATGAACCTACTAGAAAACTCATGGACTGACTCAAAACCTCTTTTTTTAAGATTATTGTACTGGGAAAGGACTTGTAATGGAATTTGCTTATCGTCCCATCTATCCAAGAATGCAGTTTGGAAGGATGCAAAGTTTCGAATAGACCCAACAGGTAAATATTTATACCACTTTTTGGCTTCCCCAGACAAGCTCTATGCAAATAGCCTCATCTTGACATCCTCATAATCAACCTCTTCCAAATCTATAAATTCATCAAATTTTCCAACATGGTATTTTGCAGTGACATTTCCTTCTCCATCATACAATGAAATCCTCTGAAATCCTCAGGGCATAATTTAAGGGAAGTTCATGTAACATTGCAGGTAAGGCCAATGGATAAAACCTAGCTGCAGCCATTGATCTAGGTGGATCTGGAGCAAGTGGTAAAGGTTGAAAAGTTGGAGGATTCTGAATAGGTTGGGGAGTATGAAACTGGAAATTTTGGACAATAGAAGTAGTTTTTGTTAGTTTTTACTGGAGTTTGAAGATTCTTCCACAAATAATCAAGAAGATATGATTCTAACCTACTAGGGTTAATATCAATTTTATTTAAGTCATATTCATATTTTTATTTTAACAGTAATATCTCAACACTAGTTTCCCATTCAGACTCTTGTATACTATGAAAAACTTGAGATGATGATGCACCAAACTGAGAACAATTTATTTTTTCTTTATTTTTATTTCTATGCAATATTTTTGGATTCTCCACGCTTTGCAAAGTTTTAGTATTAGGGTTGCCTCTTATATTTGCTCTCCTAAAAGCCAGGATGTCTTCTATAATATTGTTCAAAATGAATGTGAAGTCACCAAGGAAAATGTACAACCTTCTTTTGAATGTGGAAACTTCTGCTTGCCCATAGAAATTTCTTCCTTGAAACTTTGCAATCCTTATCATTCTTCCTAGGGATGATATGCACTTTCATCCCTGGAAATGACACCAATTTGTTAGCACTGGAAAATTACCCAAGGTTGTGAAGGCTATTCCTAGGTAATAGCAAAAACCACTTTTAAAGAGAAAACTGGATTTTTTCTCTTCCGAGAGGGATCTTTCACAAAATATTAACAAGGCCAGATATGTATAAGCAAAACTATTTGTAATTGGTAAGATTGGTTGAAACTGGACACATGACCATTGGGATATGGAGTCAAGATATGAATATAGATAAATAGAGCTTTTTCATGGAATTTTTAAACAGAGGCAAGCTAGCTGCTCAGTCATAGTCAAAATTTGATTGTCTGGTGAAAAAGGAAGAACATGAACAAACCATTAACATAGTGCATCGCAAAAAATGAATTATGTATCAAATTTAAAAGAAAAGGTTTGGTGGACATCTGAAAAGAACAGTTAGAGCATATTAAATGTGAATTCCAAATTGTTTATACTCTCATTTCAGACATGAAGGAAAACATAACGAAAAGATAAAACTAGAAAAACATTCACATAAGAAGGGAAAGTACAGACTGCAACATGAAATAACACATGAATCTCTGAAAAACGCCAACTTTTGGCTCTGTAATTTAAAGAAATATTTGAATACACAAATCTCCAAAATATCATGGGTTCCAACCCTTGCTTCATCAAATGTATGAATGCTTATACAATTGCTCCTCGAGATGAAAAATAAACCTAACTGTCTAACAGTTTCAACCATTTATTACATGTGTCAAAGCATTTATTTATTACAAAATAGTTCTGAGATAACAAAACTTCTTAACTAATGAATTTAAAAATAACATTTTATCATAAAATATATCTTTCGTTGAAACTCCTTTTGTGTTGTCTTCCTTGATGTCTTCATGGTTGTAGCTTATATTTAGTTGATCCATATTGTTCAACTGCTCTCCAATGTTGACAATTAGGAAAATTTACAACAACCATTTCATGTTCCATAACTATTAGGTCCATGTTGTCTACATATGAAAAATTAGGCACCTTGGCACACGTGACTTTAAAATCAAATCATAATTCAAAATCTCCAACCAATTTATTAAAAAAAACTCTTCTAGACAAAGCCCGCTGCATATCTTCAAACTTACTATGATCTGACCTGCAATTGACCAATTTATCTAGATATCCTTTTGAGACAATAATGGTCCTTTTTCCTCCCAGAAGAAAGGAATTCCCCTGCTTACCAATGGAGTAAATAACTCAATCAGTTCTTTGAATTTATGACTTATAATATCAAATTTAGCCTGTATAGTATCCAACATTATGTACTTTACAATCACTTTTCTAACCCAAGAGATAACAACAACTCTATCTCGAATATCAAACTTTCTGACTTGATCTTCTGGTAAGATACTTAAAAAGTTGATAGCATTCTGAGCTACTTCCATTGGCTTCCTATTTAATTCTTGTTTTCCTATCAAAATATTCTTTTTGGATACTTTCAGAGCACTCTCTTGATCTACAATATAATCTAAATATGGTCTAAAGCTATTAGCTTCTAGAATAATCTTATCCCAAATCATATGTTTGGCCCCTTGCAAGGCGATTTGGCCAACCACCTGTTTTGTTAATGTTGATGTAATTGTAACTTCAAAATGTATTCACTTGTATTTCTTATGTATTGTACCCCGATGTTTATTCTGGGATGTGTCTGTAATGTAATTGAGTCATTATTAATTCTTGTACATGATCTAGGAACTAGGAATCAAAATCATCAAAGAATAATTGACAAATACTCATGAATTGGAAATAATCAGAACCAGAAATGGTTTCCTCTCTATATATTTAATAAACAATAAAGGGTTACAATTCCAATGCTGAGCAATGGCTTAAATCCATGAAGAATTCTAATACCTAAGGAGACAATTCGAATTCAGTGAGTGAGTCTAGCTTAACTAACTCTCAACCATTCAATCTCACTCAGTTAACCACTTGACCAAAACCCTAATTGACTCACCAAACCCTAACTGAAGTCGGAATTCAATAAATGACTGAATCTCAACTGAAGGAGATCAAACACATGTCATAGCAATCCAACCATCAAGTGCTAGTGCTGCATGACTCTAATGAACCATGATGAGGTTAACTGAAGCTGAACTGATCATCAGAAGTTGGTGGAGGCGCCTTGTTGACTCCAGTTCATTAAATAATAATAAATAATCATTAAATAATCATTAAATAATATATTTAATTACTGGAGGAACCTTAACTGATTGTAACCACCAGTTAGCAATTAGGTGCATTAATGTCACATAGATCACTCTCGGAGTGCTCCAGTTAGCCTCCTTGACTGTAGGAGAAGGCTAAGTTAGCCTCCATGACTGTAGGTAGGCATGGGTGTGATTGCGATGATGGAAATTAATGCTCCAATGATGTCAATTAAACTTAGGATAGTGGTTTAACTATGCCAATTTGACCAAAAGAGTGTGTATGATGCTAAATGTCTCCAACACCCCCCCTTAAGCTATACTCAGGAAGAGTTAGAAAACATATATGCATAAAAATTATAGGGCCTTGGAAACTAAGGTCATAGGTCACCCTGTACAATGTTGAAACTGAAAAACAATGCTCAAAACAAACTAAGTGAGGAAAAGAGGGAAAACCCAGTGGGAAAAACCCTCCCTCAAGCTGAACACTGAAAGTAGTCTGAATCACCCTGATGAACTCACCCCCAATAGTGAACGGAGGTAAGTGAACTTATTTTCTAAAAATCTCTTGGTGAATATGTCTGCAATCTGCTCATCAGTCGGGCAGTATTGCAGAATGATGGTCCTGTCATGCACTAGCTCCTTGATGTAGTGCATGTGAATCTCTACATGCTTGGTCCTCTGCCTGGTAACTGGATCCGTGGATATCTTAATAGCACTCTGGTTGTCACAAAAGAGGACAGTGGAAAAATTACTACCAAGATCAAACTCTGAAAGAATGCCTTGCAACCAAACTGCTTGGATGCAAGCATTCACCGCTCCTCGATACTCGGCCTCTGCTGAAGATAGTGCTATGGCAGCCTGATTTTTGCTTGACCAGAAAATAGTGCCACCACCAAACATGAATACATATCCAGAAGTTGACTTCTGATCAATAGAATCACCCGCCCAATTGGAATCTATGTATCCAACCAGCTCTAGCTCGGAGTCTACAGCATAGTGAATGCCGTAGGTCCTGGTTCCCTGAATGTACTAGAGGATCCTCTTAGCTACCTTCCAATGAAGATCATGAGGCTGCTGCATGTATCTTGATACAACATTCATGGCATAACAAATATCAGGCCTAGAATGTGTCAAGTACAACAAGCTACCAATCAGCTGTCGATAGAAAGTGCAGTCCATGGGAGGTGTGCTTTTTCCTTCTTCAAGGTTGATCCCTAAAAGGAAAGGGAATGGTGTAGGCCTACATTCAGCCATGTTAAACTTGACTAATAGGTCTGAAATGTATTTTCACTGAGTGACCATAATCCCATCAGAATTTTGCTCGATTTTGAGCCCCAAAAATTGTTTTAGAATGTGTTAAGTACAACAAGCTACCAATCAGCTGTCGATAGAAAGTGCAGTCCATGGGAGGTGTGCTTTTTCCTTCTTCAAGGCTGATCCCTAAAAGGAAAGGGAATGGTGCAGGACTACATTCAGCCATTTTAAACTTGAATAATAGGTCTGAAATGTATTTTCACTGAGTGACCATAATCCCATCATAATTTTGCTCGATTTCGAGCCCCAAAAATTGTTTTAGAAGCCCCAAATCACTCATTTCAAAGGCATTGTGGAGAGCAGTTTTGATGGCTGAAATGGAGGAAATTGTGCTACCTGTGATCAGTAATTCATAAAAATATAAAACAATTATAATTATATGACCATCATTCTGCTATAAATACACATTTGGATCTGATCTACATCTCTGAAATTTTTGCGAGAGAAGGAAGGCATCCATCTTGGAATACCGCTCTCTTATGGCCTGTTTTAACCCGTATAGTGACTTATTTAGCTTGAAAACCAAAGATGGATCAGTGATGTATCCCTCAGGATGCTTCATGTATATCTCCTCATGAATATCTCCATGTAGAAAGGCTGACTTAACATCCATGTGATGCACCTCCCAGTGCTTGGATGCGGAAATAGCCAAAACAAGGCGTATGGAGTCCATTTTTGCAACCGATGCAAAGGTCTCATGGTATTCCACTCCTTGGACCTGAGAGAAACATTTTTCTACCAGCCTTGCCTTATATTTGCAGGTGATTCCATCAGAAGAAACCTTTGTCTGAAACACCCACTTGCATTGAACCAATTTCCTTCCCGGAGGAAGAGGAACTAGTTCCCAAGTAGTGTTTTTCTGAAGAGAATTCATCTCTTCATCCATGGCAACTTGCCATCTTGGATCATTCTGAGCATGGTAGTAGGATTTTGGATCTGAACTAATCATCAAATAGAAATTTTTGGACAGAAAATTATCATAACAAGAGAGCGCAATACCTGCTCTTTGGAAATCATACAGGGTTCTCCTTGGATCATCCGGATTTCCAATGTTGTCTCCTGCGGAGGAGAGTGTCTTTTGGGCCCATGTAGGAAGATGATTTTGAAATTTAGGTTCTGATTCAGTATCTAATTATTGCTGCACACTGATATCAGAAATCAGAGGATCCAAATCAGGGTCATCACCCCCAATTTCATCATCCAAATATTCAGTGGAATAGGAAGGAATTTCAACAGTTTTCTCCTTCACTAGTTCCACCTCCTGAAGAGGCTCATCGAACTTCACACTTATCTTGATGATGATCTGTTTGGTATTGATATCCAGAAGCTTGAATCCTTTAGATTCATCAGTATACCCAATAAACAGACATTCTATGCTCTGTGGTTGCAAATCCTTTCTTTTAACAAGCGGAATTCGGGCCCATGCAGTGGACCCAAACACCCGTAGGTTCGACACATCTGGCTTGTGTCAAAAGTATGGGTCGAAAGGAGTATTTTATTTTGCTGATGAATGTGGCACCCTGTTATGAATGTATACTACAGCATGCATGGCTTCAGCCCACAAATTTTCAGCAAGCTTCTTTGACTCCAACATACAGGTGGTCATCTCTTTGAGAGACCGATTCTTCCTTTCCGCTACTCCATTCTGCTGGGGAGTGTATGGAATTGAATGTTGGACCTGAATACCAATTTGGGAGAATATGTATAGACAATCATTACTGACATACTCCCCTCCATTATCAGATCTCAATATCTTGATCTTAAGCCCAGAGGCATTTTCGATCAAGGCCTTCAATTCAGAAAATTTTTCACATACTTCTGATTTATTTTTGAGAAAGAAAACCCATGTATACCTTGAAAAATAATCAATAAAGGTAAGGAGGTAACTTGAGACATTCATGGATGTGATAGGCATTGGACCACTGATATCATAATGAATCAGCCCCAATATGCTTGTAGCTCGGTTTGCCTTCCCCCGATCGAACTTGTGCTCAGGGTGTTTTCCAATCACACAACCCTTGCAGACTCCCGTGGTTGCCTTGATGACCGGGAGGCCTTCAACCATGGAGTTTTTATTTAATTGCTACAAATATTTTAAATTAAGATGGCCAAATCTTTCATGCCACATCCTACTAACCTCATTTCCATGAATTAGCAGAGTGGTGGGCTTTGCATCTGCAACAAAGTGAGAGAACTCATAGGCTTTTGCATGATGATTTGCATGGCCTTTTGCAATGAGTTTCCCGGATGCAATTTCTGTTATCTCAAAATCATTTGGGCTGAAAGAGACTCTCTTAGGCATTCCTGTATGTGTCATCTGATAAACACTAAGGAGATTTGTTGCTATAGATGGTACATACAAAACATTAGAAAAAAAACCATTTTCTAGATCTACAGTACCTTGTCCTTTGGAAATGATGGTGGAGTCATCTCCCAAGTGGATGGGAATGGATTTGCTGGTCTCCAAGGATGAAAAAGAGTCTTTTTCAGCCATCATGTGATTCAAAGCTCCACTGTCAATCAGCAGTTATTTGGACTTCTAAGTGCTTTCCATGAGGGCATGACCTTTCTCATGCTGTGGTTCCCGATCTTGGTGATCTCTCCTCCGAAAGCTCTCCGGAAGATTGATGTGATTCCTCTCAAGGAGAGAGGTTGCTTCATCAATATTTTTCTTCATGCAGGCATGTTTAGGGTGAAAACCCTTCCCGCAGTAAGAACACTTGACTTTTTCTTTCCCATTGTGCCCTTTTCCTTTGTTCTTCCTTGAGCCGGAAGACTCATCATGCTGCTGATTTTCAACTCTAGTATTTGGAGCATCAAATTTAGTTTTTTGATTTTTCTGCTGCTTTCCTTTACCCTTCACATCTTTGGGCCCCGAGACATGGAGGGCTTGATCACGGGAAGATCGGATGATCTCCATTTGGACAAGCTTGTCATGTTCATTAGTTAGGGACTCAATGAAGGCATTGAGTGTAGGCATCTTCCATCCAAGGGTTGTGAGCTTCCCCGCACGGAATGTAGAAACAAAAACTGAATAATCAGCCCCGAGTTTGGAGAGGATGGCTAGGATGAGCTAATCATCTTCCTTCTCCACTTTGCATTGCTTCAAGAGAAAAACAGAATGCTTGAACTTTTTAAAGAAATCATTTAGAGTCTCGAAATTGGAAGGTTGGAGAGACATGAGTTCATTTTCGAGTTGGTAAACTCTCAAAGTCATCATGCTTTACATATAGAGATTCCAATTTGTCCCATATTTCTTTCAATGTCTTCAGATCCGTAAGATGGAAGAGAAGGTCATCGGAAATAGAGAGGCATAAGAAACTAAAGGCTTCATCCTTCTTGTTCAAGAATATTGATTTTTCTATGGCGGATCCAGGCTCAACTTCAGTGTCCATGGTGACTCTATGGAGTCCTTTGCATTTCAACTAATTTTCAATTTTTCTTTTCCATGTGTGGAAATTGTATGGAGCCAACAGAGGTACTGAGGAGGCCATCTGGATATGCTGTAGCGAATGCTTCACCTATAGAAACCTGAAAATCAAAACAGAAAGGGAAAAATAAGGTCGAATAGCCTGCACATTCTAGGCTTTCATCACACCCAGCATAGTCAATCAAGAAAGCTTGATCAACAAGTTCTTTACTTGGGATATTGAGTGGTAAGCCTTTGCTTCTAGTGCAGTGCTGGATTTTTGAGCTATTTCTCAAATTTCATGGAGAAATCGGTCAAAAAAATTGTTCTTGAGAGATTGTTCTTCGTCCTACCATATGCTCTGATACCATATTAATTCTTGCACATGATCTAGGAACCAGGAATCAAAATCATCAAAGAATAATTGACAAATACTCATGAATTGGAAATAATCGGAACCAGAAATGGTTTCCTCTCTGTATATTTAATATAAAAAAAGGGTTACAATTCCAATGCTGAGCAATGGCTTAACTCCATGAATAATTCGAATACCTAAGGAGACAATTCGAATTCAGTGAGTGAGTCTAGCTTAACTGACTCTCAGCCATTCAATCTCACTCAGTTAACCACTTGACCAAAACCCTAATTGACTCACCAAACCCTAACTGAAGTCAGAGTGCAATAATTGATTGAATCTCAACTGAAGGAGATCAAACACATGTCATAGTAATCCAACCATCAAGTGCTAGTGCTGCATGACTCCAATGAACCCTGATGCGGTTAACTGAAGCTGAACTAACCATCAGAAGTTGGTGGAGGTGCCTTGTTGACTCCAGTTCATTAAATAATAATAAATAATCATTAAATAATATATTTAATCACTGGAGGTGCCTTATCTGACTGTAACTGACTGGTTGAACTGATTGTAACCACTAGTTAGCAATTAGGTGCATTAATGTCACACAGATAACTCCTAGAGTTCTCCAGTTAGCCTCCTTGACTGTAGCAGAAGGCTAAGTTAGCCTCCTTGACTATAGGTAGGCGTGGGTGTGACTGGGATGATGGAAATTAATGCTCCACTGATGTCAATTAAACTTAGGATAGTGGTTTAACTAGGCCAATTTGACCAAAAGAGTGTGTATGATGGTAAATGTCTCCAACAGTCATGTCATGTCCCGATGTTCCAATCAGGAGTTTCTATAATGTAAACAAGTCATATGAAGACAATGTGGGTAACCCTCCTATTGTTCAAGGGTTAAAGTCCCTGTAGTTCCAAGGCACTAGGGTTGTTATACTCACTTAGTGAAGTCGGACCTAGTAGGGTTTAGTCAAGTCGAGAATTAGTTTAAATAGAGAGATAACCTCTCTATTTATCACACACTCACTCACACTCAGTTGTAGCACATAACTAAGGAAGAAGAAGACACTAGGGCTAGGAAGAAAGAAGGTTACTGATGTCGAGAGATCATCTTACTGGTTTGGGTTTTACTTTTGGTGTTGATTCTATCTATGAGGAAGTTGTGGGGTTTTCTCCATTTATGGTTTCCTCGAGGAAAAACATTTTGTTCATTGTCTCTTGTGTTTGCTTGTTGTGTTTGTTGTTCTCTCAGTTAAAGATCCTAATATAATGCTAGCTTAATGTTAAAAATCTAACATCGTATCAGAGCTAACCTAAGAAGAAGACACTGTGTAGCTGTAGGAAATAGGGCTAACTACTTTGTGGATCTCTCTCCACATATTTTCAGTAAAATAAGGTTAGAATAACTCTCCTCCCTAGGGCGCATATTTTTGTCGAAGTAGAATCCAAATATGAGGTTTTTCTATTTTGGACCCGACACTGCTACCGAAAATTAGGGATTTAAACAGAAGAGGAATTTTTCAGTGATCCCAGGCCTGGATTGATACCCTCCCCAAAATCAAAGTTTAGAGATCAAGATCAAATCATTTGGTTGGAAAAAACTCCAGAAAAGAAAAACCTTAATCTGCTCCTGAACCAACACTACAGAATTTTAGCTCCAAATCTAGATGCGACATCTTGACCTGGTAAGATCTAAATATTTCGTGTTTCCATTTGAGGTTCTCAGTTAAGATGTATCATCACACCAATCTTGATGAAAATCTTGAGGGAGATGATAACTTTCTATCCTTGAAGTATAGGATCTCCCTGGTCCTGGAAGAAAATAAGTTGGACTCCTACATCCATGAGGAGGTTCCAGTTCCAGAAGAAGATGAGTCTAAGGCCTTACACAAGAGTAAGTTGGTTATGACAAAGAGGATTATTGCTAATTCAATCAAGGATCACCTCATACCACAGGTGTCCTCCCTCGAGACACCTAAAGCTATGTTTGATTCCCTGACCAAATTGTTTGAAGGGAAGAACATAAACCGAAAGATGACTCTAAGGAACCAATTGAAGAATGTAAAGATTCAGAATGAGGAGACCATCCAGTCATACTTCACAAGGGTCTCCTGGATCAAAGAACAAATTGAAGCAGTAGATGAAGAAGTGGAGAATGCAGAAATTGTGATGACAACCTTGAATGGTCTCCCTAGGTCATGGGATTCTTTCATCCAAGGAATCTGTGCTAGGAATAAGTTAGTCAAGTTCAATAGACTATGGGAAGAATGTTCATAAGAATAATCTTGAATAGCAGCTCAGGAAGAAAATATGGGAAGTGAAGATCAAGCTCTCATAGTACACTCCAAGAAAGGAAGAAGGGAAAATCATCATCACCAAGGTAAGCATTCTAATAAAAAAAGAAGGGATCCATCCAAACTCAAATGTTATACATGTGATGAAATAGGACACTTTGCTAGAAGTTTTCCCATGAATAAGAATGGATCCAAGAAGAAGAAGAGCTCCAAAAGAAGACATCATGATCACACTACTGAGGATGATGATCCTACCAGGAAGAAAGTAAAACAAGAAAGTGAAGACTCTTCAAGTGATGAAGAATATGTTCTAATCTCCGCTCTCATGGGAACTGTCACTCATGGAAGCAAATATTGGATTATTGACAGTGGGGCTTCCAAACACATTGCAGGATTCAAGGAATATTTTGAGAAACTATCTGAACATAATTCACCCCATAAGGTGAAACTTAGGGATGACTACCAATATCCCATAAAAGGTAGTGGTGAATCCTCCTACAAGCTTGACTCTGTAAAGTCTATGAAAATGAAGGATGTCTTGTTTGTACCAGGACTAAAGAAGAATATTCTCTCCATATTAGCACTGGATGCAAAAGGAATGAGGGTTTCATTTGCAGATGTCCAAGTCCTCATGTGGCCAAGAGGAAAGACTATTGACGATGCAATAGTAATTGGAGAACAAGAAGGAGGATTATACAAATTGAAGGGACATCCAAAACAAGATTTGGTCCATGACACAATAGAGCACAGAAGTCTTGCACATGTGCACTACAAAGCACTACCACTTGCAAGCAAAGTTGTTGAAGGTCTTCCAGAAATTCAAGAAAAACATGAAGGAGTCTGCAAAGGATGTGCGAAAGGAAATAATACAAAGAAGACATTTCCAAGTAGCGAGAGCAATGCAAAAGGAATCTTGGAAATCATCCACTCTGATGTATGCGGAACAATGTCATCAATTTCACTAAGCGGGTATGTATACTATGTTTCTTTCATTGATGATTATTCTAGGAAGACATGGATTTACTTCATGAAGAACAAAGATGAAGTTTTCAGCAAGTTCAAGGAATTCAAAGCCTTGATCGAAAACCACACAGAAAAGAAGATCAAGACCTTTCGATCAGATAATGGCAGAGAATTCACATCAAATGAATTCAAAGACTTATGCAAAGATTCAGGGATTAAGAGGGATTTATCCACTCCATGTAATCCATAACATAACGGGGTTGCAGAAAGGAAGAATAGAACTATCATGGAAGCAACAAGAGCAATGCTTCATGATCAGGATCTTCCCATGCATCTATGGGTAGAAGCTACTAAAACAACGGTGTATGTACAAAACCGTACTCCACACAGAGTACTCGAGAACAAGACACCTGAAGTATTCTTTTCCAGCAAGAAACCAAAATTCAGCCATCTCAGAATATTCGGTTGTCTAGTGTACATACACATTCCAAAAGGAAAGAGGACAAAGTTAGATCCTTTAGGAAAGAAGGGTATATTTGTGGGATACTCTGAAATCTTGAAGGCTGACAAAATATACTTCCCAAGATTCAAGAAGATCGACATTAGTAGGGATGTGACATTTGATGAAGACTCAGCTTACAACAAATCCAAAAAGAGACCTGCTGAAGATCCTGAAGAAATAGAAGCACCCAGGATTCATGATACAACCATGAATGAAGAAACTCAAGAAGAATATCGAGAATTTTAAGAACCTCAAGAACCTGTAGATCCACCTCAAGAAAAGAATCCTCACAAGAGGAAACCTATTTGGGTACGAGAAGCTATCCAAGGTGCAGAAAGATATGGGGCTCCAGAAGAGAATCATAGAGAAAGGAAGAGGACTAGGTCCTGCAACAGGTATGTAGATTTATTGTGTGACTTTATCAATAAAGAACCTACCAACTATGAAGAAGTGGTAGAACAAAAATAATGGAAGGATACTATGATCAAAGAGTATCAATTGATCATGAAGAATGATGTTTGGGATGTGCTCCCAAGAACAGAAGGGAAGTTGGTTGTAACTTCCAAATGGATCTACAAGATCAAGCATGCTGCCTATGGCAGCATAGAGAAATATAAAGGAATATTTGTAGCTCGTGGCTTCTCATAGAAAGAAGGAATATATTATGAAGAAAGCTTTGCACCTGTAGCCAGATACACTTCCATCAGATCAGTACTTGCTTTGGCTGTAGTGATGAAATGGAAGATACACCAAATGGATGTCAAGACTGCTTTATTGAATGGTGTAGTGGAAGAGGAAGTGTATGTAGATAAGCCACTCTATTTTGAGACACATGACAGGGAGTCTCATGGGTGCAGATTGAAGAAATCCCTGTACAGTTTGAAATGGGCACCTAGGACATTGTACGACATAATTGATGGATTTCTATCTAGTTTGGGATTTACCAAGAGTAAATTAGATTCCAACCTTTACTACAAGGTTGAATATGGCAACCCAGTGATGCTCCTACTGTATGTAGATGATTTGTTTGTAACAAGTATGGATGGGTTGATTTTTGATACGAAGAGGAAGCTTGCTACCGAGTTTGAAATGAAGGACTTGGGTATGATGCATTATTTTCTAGGATTGGAGGTGTGGCAGAATGCGGATGGAATCTCCCTCAGACAAGGGAAGTATGCAGTAGAGATCCTGAAGAGGTTTGGGATGATGGACTGCAAGGCCATGACCACACCTATAGAATCGAATCTGAAGCTATTGAGTGATGCTTCATTAGAAGCAGTTGATGCTACGATGTATCGTCAGATGATTGGGTCCTTGATGTACTTGACGGACACGAGACCATAGATCTGCTTTGATGTGAACACCTTGAGCCAGTTCTTGAAAGATCCGAGACATGTTCACTTGATTGCTGCAAAGAATTTTCTGAGGTACATGAGGGGTACAATTGATTATGGTCTCAAGTATGAGGTGAATCAGAAGATTAACCTGGAGGGTTATGTTGATTCAAATTGGGCAAGATTTTCCAATGATAGGAAGAGCACTTCAGGGTGTTGCTTTAGTATGGGATCAAGTGTGATCTCTTGGTTTAGCAGGAAGAAATCCTGTGTGGCACTGAGTACAACTGAAGAATAGTATGTCGCAGCTTGTCTAGCTAGTTGTGAGGCAGTATGGCTAAGGAATCTACTGTCTGATTTATTTGATCTCCAGATGGATGATACTTGTATACATTATGACAACTAGAGTTGCATAAAGTTGTCAAAGAACCCGGTGTTCCATGACAAGTCAAAGCATATCAAGATCAAGTATCACTATATCATGGATATGGTGCAGAGGGGAGCAGTGAAGCTCCAGTATGTTGCAACAGATGAACAGATAGCTGATGTGTTGACAAAGCCATTGGCTAGGGTGAAGTTTGAGTACTTCAAGGAGAATCTTAGTGTTCTCTAGATCGAGGTTCCCTCCAAAGGGAAGTGATGATTTCATGAGCCATTCTAACATAGTAATATGATTGGTTCCTTCCATGGTCAAATGTAAGGGCTTAGCCATTCTATCATGGTGAGAGGATTGGTTCCTTCCATGTCAGATGTGAGTGTTGAGCCATTCTAATGTGACTATAGGATTGGTTCCTACATGATCAGATATAAGAACTGAATGCCATTCTTGGAATGGAGGCACCTGTTCAGTTACTAGGAAAGCTCAATCTGGGGCTGAGGGTCATTCTGATGTGACTATAGGATTGGATCCTACATGATTAGATGTGAGTGCAGAGCCTTTTTGACATTGGTTGTCAAATGTAAGTGTAGAGCCCTTTTGACATGAAGGATTGGTTCTTTTCATGGTTGAATATAAGTGCTGAGCCTTTCTAACATTGGTTGTCAGATGTAAGTGTAGATATTTTTGGCATGGAGGATTGGTTCCTCTCATGGTCAAATTTAAGTGTTGAGCCTTTCTGACATTGGTTGTAAAATGTGAGTGCTGGTCCTTTCTGATAGGGTTGTGGGATGTGTTCCCACATGGTCAGATGTGAGCGCTGGGTGTGCCTTTCTAATATGATTATAGGATTGGTTCCTACATGATCAGATATAAGTACTGGGTGGGACATTCTGACTTAGGGTCAGATATAAGCGCTGAAGAAGACCTACATGGAGGCTAGGCCTACAACTAGCATGAAAAATGGCTGGCTCTGTAGAACTTCCTGTGATGAGAAGAATCATGAGATAGCACCCATGATGATGATCCACCAGTGAGGATCCATATCGAGTGATGATGATCCACCAGTGATGATCCATATCGAGTGATGATCCATATCCAGTGATGATGATCTAGATCGAGTGATGATCCAGATCCAATGATGATGATCCATATCGAGTGACGATCTAGATCCAGATGAAGATGACTTGAAGATAAAGATGACGAGGACTCAATGATGATCCAGATGATACAGAGAAGAAGACTTGTGCTAATAAATTGTGTCGAGAAAACACCTTCCTAGTTAAGAGGGAGTGTTGATGTAATTGTAACTTCAAAATGTATTCACTTGTATTTCTTCTGTATTGTACCTCGATGTTTATTCCGGGATGTGTCTGTAATGTAATTGAGTCATGTCATGCCCTGATGTTCTGAGCGATATTTTCTATAATGTAAACAAGTCATGTCAAGACAATGTGGGTAACCCTCCTATTGTTCAAGGGTTAAAGTCCCCGCAGTTACGGGGCACAAGGGTTGTTAGACTCACTTAGTAAAGTCGGCCCTAGTTATAAGGTTTATCCAAGTAAGGAATTATTATAAATAGAGAGCTAGCCTCTCTATTTATCACACACTCACTCACACTCAGTTGTAGCACATAGCT
Source organism: Pseudotsuga menziesii (assembly GCA_001517045.1). Classification (NCBI taxonomy): domain Eukaryota; kingdom Viridiplantae; phylum Streptophyta; class Pinopsida; order Pinales; family Pinaceae; genus Pseudotsuga; species Pseudotsuga menziesii. The sequence goes on along the minus strand of LPNX011076201.1, from coordinate 80,696 downwards.
GAGGAAGAAGAAGACACTGGGGCTAGGAAGAAAGAAGGTTTCTACTGTCGGGAGATTAGCTTACTATTTTTGGTTTTACTTTTGGTGCCGATTCTATCTCTGAGGAAGTTGTGGGGTTTTCTCCATTTATGGTTTCCCTGAGCAAAAACACTGTGTTCATTGTCTCTTGTGTTTGATTGTTGTGCTTGTTATTCTCTCGGTTAAATATCCTAATATAATGCTAGCTTAATGTTAAAAATCTAAAAGTTAATTTGATATTCTGATTTGTTACTGCTTGGCATTTTTCCTCTACCTCCTTATTCTCTTGTTATTTTTTCAAAATTGTCTCTTCTAGATTCTTGTTATGTTGCTTTAACTCTGTGAGTTCTACATCTTCCAGGTTTACTTGAGACATTGGTTTAGAAAGAGAGGTTGCATCTGTTTCTACAAAAGGAACAATAGATTGATTTTTAACTTGTTCACATTTTTCCTATAATTCTTTTTCTTTTGTTGCCAGCTCCATTTTTAGGTCCTTCTCATTCTATATTAGAAGCTTAGCATCACTTTCCCAATGTTTTTCTTTTTCTTCAAGCTTTAATAGCTTGGCTTTACAATCACTCAATTCAGTGCTTAATGCTTCTTTCTCCTTCTCAAACTATGTCAATTCATAGGTTTGAATAAGATGAGTGGAAGGAATTTTCAATTTCTTCTTTAGCACCAGAACTTCTTTCTCTTTTTCATCAAACAACTTTTGAGCCGCTACTCCTTTGTCTGACTGCCCATCAACTTTCAATAATTCCTCCTACAACTTTTTGATTTTGATTTGAAGGGCCTTGTTCTCAACATTTTCTTTCCATAGGAGGTCCCGAACTTTCTTTTTGTTGGACTCCAGTTTAGACACCTGTAATGTACATTTAAGCAATTTTCTATATATGATATCACATGTTTCTCTATGAAGGTGTATCACAATTGTAGTAGGTATTTTCTCTAACTTCACATTCACTTCTGATACCTTATTACCAACATTCATGGCCAAACTCAGGATATCTTTGGAATGATCCCTTACAGTTTTTAAAGTTACATATGGCTTTGACAATTGTCTCACTTCCTCGTATAATTTTATTTTTTCACCAAAGGTTTTATCAGCCACTTCCCTATAGGTATTCAACCAATCCCCTTTTGATGTATACTTATTTGGGGTTACTCCATCAAATACATATTCCTAAATCTCCACACTAGTTAATTTGGATTTTTCTTTCTCCTATTTACGTTTCACACTGCTCTTCTTCACTTGTACCATTTTTCCCTCTTGTCCAATTTTCTGCTTCTTTGGTGTACTAGTAGTGTCTGCTTCTTCAGTGTCCATGAAACCTGAATGTTCTCTCTTCTTTGAATTTCCTAAATTTTTTATTAATGATGAAATATTACCAGCAACTACAACTACGTTAGAAATATCCACTGGGGAAGAATTATTTCCAGGTATGGATAAGGAAGAGTATTGTTCCATGATGATTTTATCTAGGGTTTTGTTAGGATAATATTCCCAATTAGTTGCCTCTTTGAGTCCAGCTACTTCAGTATGTTCAAAAGGATTAATTTTGTTTTCCTATCTTCTTTTAGAGATTACCTGGTGTGGATCATAGTTGATAGCAGTTCCCAAAGAAAACCACATGATTTTGAGTAGATTATCAATTATTGGTAGAGCAGCTCTACTTTTAACAACATATGGTCCTTCCACCCAGGGAAATTTAATATCTAGACTCTTCCTAAATTTTAAGATGTGTTCTTCCTCAACTGTAAGCCTTGGTCTAAAAAATACCAAAGAAAATATTCTAGTTGTCAGAAAGGTTGGAAGAATATAAGGTTGGTGCACAAATCCATATAACCTTATAATTGTTTCAGACTCTAAAAGGAACCATTATCCTATCCTTTTACTAGGGGAAACTTGCAATGTTTCCTTCATCTCTAGCAATACCTTGAGCAATATTTCCTAAAATAAAATGCTGTATATTTCTGCCATCAAACAATTCATGAACTTGCAATAATCTTGGGTCATTTCATCAGTGATTACCAACTCGAGAAACTATAGGTTATCTTCATTATGTGATAAGAACATATTCAGCAAAAAGGACTAGAATCTGAAAACTTTGGTACTGTGGAAGTTGAATAACTGAGAATGAATGTTCTCAGATAGGAACTCATCAAACTTAATGCAACAAGACTATAAATATTGAGCTGGAAGTTCAGACTCAATTGGGAAAGTACTTAAGATAAACAACAAACTCAACATTGACTCTGTAACATAACCATTAGTGTCTAACCCCAAAAATTGACTGGCTAAAGTTATACATGACTGGGTTTCTTCATTGAACAAAACCAGGTCAATATGGTAAGATAAACTTATAACCTCACTATCAGGATTTGAACATGACTTCAAAGATGCTTCCTTACTCTCGGTTGCAGATTCTTGGAAGAAATGTATGATGTTTTATTCTTTGTAATCCTAGGATAAATAAACAAAATCATCTGGGACAGATAGGGTTTTGCGGATAACAGAGGCATGAATAGGGAAAAGGATCCTAGACTTAGGTTTAGCCATGATGACTTCGTCAGTTGTGAAATAATTATTCGCACACCACTCGACAAAATCATGAAAAATGGGGGTGTGGTCAACAGAGAAAAAATAAAAGAAATACTTGAAAACACCATGGGTGTCACTACCCCAGTCCTTAAGAATTTTCAATTTATTTTTAGTTGTCTCAATTTTTTCATTCAGTAAAATGGTATCAGAAAATTCAGCATTTTTATCTTTGAAGATTTTCTCAAACTTCTGACAGGAAACCCCTAACTCTTCGCTATATGCCACTTCTACCACTTCCATTTCATCCATTTTTAGAAGTAATTGGAAAGTTTCAAGATTCCTAACTTGTTAATTATCACAGTGTTCCGACTCATCCACATTGGCACTTTGCACACAGTCAAGGTTATCGTCAATTCCAATGCTAAAAAAAAACAAACCTTTGAACTCCACATAGGTGCTTCTTATAATTTTTTATGTTTCATAATGACCGTGTGTCTTCTGTACTTTATATTGTAGATTTGTTTTTCTTTGAAATCTAAGCCGTTCATGCACAATATCTCAATACCGAGACTCAACATTATCACCCTGCACAACTTGATTCGACAGAATCAATACCAACCATTGATTTGCAATCTTCCTTCATCAAAACCATCCAACTGTGAAAATATTTAACATTCCATTAATCATTTCAAACCTAATCAATCGAGCAACTTCCATTTGTGGAATGCACCTTATCTGTCGATCAAAACCTGGCCACTATCGCAATCGTTTTTCAACGTGTCCCCTACAACTTTTCGTAGATTTCAAACTTGAATTTCTCCATGCTAGTTCAATATACAAAATTATTTCCGACTATAGATCTATCTCCGCTCACATCTTATCTATCTAATATTTCCACTAGTTAACCAATTCCGCAAATCGGAAAACTTATTTCATCTGAGCATGTTCAATCTGCAGAATACTCTAGCACCATTGATATTACCTTGTATCAATCTTATCTCTTCAAAGTTGCACCTTTTTAACAGATTCTGCAAATCCAAAAACTTAGTTTATTCCTTACATCTTCAATCTACGAAAATGTCTTTCTGTAAATTTTCCTTTAATATTCAACTAGGGCTAAACAGTGCATGCAAAATATCAACTAATAACCACACATGAATATCTTTTATAGTTTGCAGTGGAATATAAAACTGATAAATAAATCACAAGATCACATCATGATATTGACACTATTATTTTGGGTATGGAAACCCCCAAAAAAATCCAAGATGGTAAAACCGGTATAGTAGTCAGATATAGATTTTATTATGAGAAAATATGGAACTTTTACAATCACTGCAAATTCACCCAAACCTGGCGAATGTAGTACCCAACAGAATCACTGGGAAAATCCCAGCTAAACCTCAACACCTTCCTGTGTGAGTGTATGACCCAGCTGTACAAAGCTCGATGATCCTGCTGCTCGCTCCTCCATCTTCTCGGTTAAATCCTCTATCTGAATTTCTCTCCTTGTCTGTATCTTGTCTCTATCGAAATTCAAGTGTGTGTTCTCTCCACCAATTGATATCTCTTTTATAACTTTAGGTAAAGCAAAAACCCTAATTTCACTTTCACTTTAACTAGTGGTAAAGCAAAAACCCTAATTTCACTTTCACTTTAACTAGTGGTAAAGCAAAAACCCTAATTTCACTTTCACTTTAACTAGTGGTTCACTAAAGTTAATTTTGGTCACTTTAATTTATTTTCCAAAGTAAACTTAGGAAAAGTAAATTAAATACAACTGGTTTCCTATTTTAATTCTTCTGCATGCAAGAACACAAGCATGCAGGAAGGCCTTCCTTTTTTCTACTAGTTTAACACTTTCCACCATTGATATACAACCTCTTTAATCTGAGCCACTGATATTTGACACCTTTCACCTCCATTCTACTGATGAGAACATTTCAATTTCTCCCCCATGTTTCAAATAGTGGAACGATCCACCACCGTAGATCAAATCCCTTTCTTCATCCAATGACCCATGATAAAAGATCATGCTAACCCATTAATCTAAAGGGTGCTTCCATAAAATTTTCAAATATGATCATTTCCAAACCCTTCAATTAAACAATCCACAATTTCAAATATAGTGCTAACATATACTATGGTTAATATTGTACCACATGAGGCTATGGTTGTGATTGTTTTACTACTCAATGATAGTCATCCTTCACATAGTATGATTCATACATCCTTTCGTAAAGTAGGTCATATGGTTGATAGTATTTATCTTCATGCCCCACAGATCGACAAAATGAGCAATATAGGTTTACCGACATCATCACCATCTTATGCATGTATCCACATTCCTCATGTCAATGCCCATAGACTTGGCATATGAGACACCATGGTACACTGCCACAACTCAGTGGATTCGATACCCTAGATAACAGATAATTTCAGAAGTCAAGGCAAGTATTTTTGGTATGTCCATACGCCCAACATTGAGTGCACCAAATATCTTCACAATTCTCTTTCCTCTTCTTAATTTCTTGTAACTGCAGTGTCAATTTTTCCAACTGCACTTTCTACACTTCCTCGCATAGAAACTATTACTGCTCGGGATCATTGGTCCCATTTCCATGGAACAAAGGTAACTTTGTGTCGTCGGTTTCCATCCTGGGCCTTATTCCTACAAACATTGCTTTAGTACTAGACTATTGTTTGCACGTCGAACAAGTCGATGCAAAACTCATGTGTCTTCCTGAATGTGGAGTAGTGAGCAGAGGTGTGGGTATGTTGTTGCTGGGGTTTGATATTACTTCTATCATGGGCATAGCCTGGGCCTGGTCATCCTCTTCATCGTTGTATGGTCATTTCGTCCCATGTGGTATTCCTTCATGACCTTGCGTTTCAATCACAGTAGGACCTTCTGCTGTCCTTTGCCTCTTGTGTTCTCGAAACCTTGCTCCTCCCCTTGTAAGACCACTTTCTTCCTCATCTTTCATCACAGTCTCATAAAAAATTTCACCCATCTACCCCTTATCTTTCCATTCATCTCACCCCTTTTGTCATGGTATCAATAGCCTCTGCACACTATAGTTCTACTACTCGAGGTGCATCTTCAGTATGCCCTTTTCACAAGTATCTTAATTGACAATTGTACAGACAACAATAACCTACCTATGGGTCCATTGAAAAAATCCCTTTCTGCTTTGTTGTAGGACTTAGTGGTGTTGACCGCGAACTCAGTGATATATCCTTCTTGGATACTATCCAACCAGACCTCAATAGCCCGCGATGCCTTATTGTGATTTTCCTGTGACTCCTGGATTAGTTCAAGGGTCCAGTATGTTGGCTCTCCTCCATGGAAATTGGTCTTATTGTAGGTGAACTGCACCAACCACTTGTACAATATGATGAGAAATTTAGAGAAAAATTATTCGCGATGACCGTCATGTATGTATCTTGCCAACCACTTATCTGTCATGAGTACAGGGTTCTGATTTTATGCCTCAACAAATTCTCATAGCTTCTGGTCAAACCAATCTTTAATTTTTGATCTTTTTAGATGCCACATATCCTCCTCTCAGTCGTGACACGGTACCGACAATGGAAACATTTGTTGGCGCAAACCCGAACAGCAAAAGTAGTCGATAGGGGTTGCCACTCTGTCGATGCTCAACCAACTGCGATCTCAGTTAACATCAGCCAAGACAGGGTTTATTTTTCCCAAAAACACCCACAAAGTGGATGAAGTCTCACTCGACATGTTCAAGGGAGAGCTGTCAGAACCAAGTTTTTGCAGAATAGAAGAGGACTATGAGCATCGATGATTCATCAAATTATCTAACACGTCTGACCAGTTACTTCAACAAGACCATTCTTAACAGATTGCATTATTCATTCATAACCAAAACAATCATACTGTTACGCAAACATATCTATATAGATAACATCATTTAAAAGCAGGAAACATCGCATCATAGATCCATGTCACACATTCAATTCACATTCACCATTAGATCGTAAAAATAGTAATACATAAAAATATAAAAGAACCAATAATTCAGATCAACTCTTGTCTTATCATATTACTTCTGCGCAACAATCCACAGATTCAAAATAGGTAACGATTCAACAAGAGTTCTCAATTGCTTCCTTGAGCCTTGATTCTTCGTCTCAATCTCAGTATTAATCTCTATCCTCTCCCTCTGTACATTTTTAATTCTACTTCTATTTATAGGCTTGCGCCTTTACATTCAAGTTCCACTTCCAACTAACTCTTAACCAATTCTTCATTGAATCTACAAAATAATGACCAATATCCATAAAATATGGTCCAAAGTACAAAAAGGTTACACAAAATATACAAAATATTCTACTCTCCTCTTGCACGTCAATCTTCCTCTTGCACAGTGTCTTTTGCGCTTGTGCAGCATCCATGATGCTGCACAACTAATGTATCCAAAACCCCTGCCAAAAAATCTTTTGCAAGTGGTGTGATAAGCCCACAAGGCTGCTGGAATCTTCAAATCCTAGTCATCGTGGTTTTCATTACACACCTTTGTAAGTGCAAACTCCAACACCTTATTGAATGTTGATACAAGGTACTATTCTTATGTTGTATCTAGAGCTCCTCTTTAAATGCTCTGACTATGTGATTTATGAAGTGACTCCCCTGCTCACTCATCAATATCCTTGGACATCCAAATCGAGTGACAATGTTGTCAAACAAGAACCTTTATGTTGTCGCAATGGTGTGATCTACAACGGGTGTGACCTCCTCCCATCTTGTCAAATAGTCTGTCATTGTAATTATGTATCGTACACCGGTTCTCTTTCTAGGTGGGTTGATTGGTCCCATAAATTACACAACCCATTTATTAAATGGTTGGAATGTCACTTGAGCTACAAATGGCATTTCATCCCTTCTTGACAGTTTTCTAGTTTTTTGACAGACGTCGCAACTTCGTGCATATTTTGTTGCATCATTATGAAGAGTGGGCCACCAGAGTCCTATGTTGATCACCTTCTTGGTCGTAGCGTGAACTCCATAGTGTCCACCGACAACTCCCGCATGTGCCTCTGCCAATATATGCCCTTGTTCATGTGGTAGGACAAATCATCGTAAAATATCATCTGGTCCTATTTTATAAAGTTTCCCAGCGATCAACTGGAAATCCACAACCTTGAAAACCAACTGCTTCTTTTGACTTGTAGTCAACCCCTCGGGTTTGGTTCTTGCCACCAAAAAATGAATTATCTACTCATAATAGTCTTCATCCATCTCAACTCTGAATAGTTGCACATCAGGAAACCCATGTTCAATGTTTTTTGATTCCTTGCCTGTCTCAATTCAGGATAAGTGATCTGGGCCTGCATTCAAGTGACTTGGTTTCACAATTATCAAAAAAATAAAACTCCTGAAAAAGAAGTGTCCAACAACATATATTCCCCCCCAACAAAGGATTATTGACCAGGTATTTCAATGCCAAATGGTTTGTGAACATCTTAAAATGGCTACCCAATAGATAATGGAGAAACTTTTGTAGCACATTTACCATCGCCAAACCTTCCCTCTCTATGGTCGTATAATTTTTCTTCGCAAATGAACTCTTTCGACTAGCGAAAGCGATGAGGTGTTCCATATCTCCTTCCCCTGGTTGTGCTAGTACCACACCTAGTGCAACTGATGGTGCATGCACATGGACATGGAACTCCTTATTCCAATCAAGAAAAACTAGTATAGGTACGGAAGCAATCTTAGCCTTCAGCGTCTCAAAATTATCCTGACATTTTTTACTCCATACAAAGATTGCATCCTTCTTAAGAAACCTCTCCATAGGAGCTGTGATCGCAACATAACCACAGATGAACTTGCGGTAATATCCTTTGTTCCCCAGCGTCAGTATTAGTTGCTTCACATTTGTAGGTGGGGGCAAGCTCAAAATCAACGCAATCTTTGTGGGATCAACCAACAGTCCTTGCTTGCAAACAATGTGTCCCAATAGCATCCCAAATAGTGCACAAAAAATACACTTCTTTGATTTCATCACAATCTGATGGTCTCAACATTGCTCCAGCATCAGTCGCAGGTTCTCCAAATTATCTCTGATCAATCCAAATAATTTCAAGTCATCCATGTATACTTCCAGAAACTTTTGAATAAAATCCTTTAATCAATAGAGGAAACTTGAGGTCTAAAATGGGTCTCCTAAGGAAAATAATAGAATAATAGTTAAAATTATAAAATAATATTTATTAATTTTGTAGGAATAAATAAATAAACTACTTTTTTTGTTCGTATTTTCAACATACCTCCTCGTGTTTTTACTCAATTTTGATCGGGAGGGCTCGTTGGATGCGGAATTTAATTCATGTTTTTCCAGGTATTTCTTGTTTTTGGGGTATACAAGTCCATCAAAAGTATGCAGTGTGGGTACTCATTAGATTCAGAATTAAACTTCGCATCCAACGATCCCTCCTGATCGAAATTTGAGTAAAAACATGGGGAGATATGTTGAAAATACGAAACAAAAACTAGTTTTTTTATGACAAATATCTCAATTTAATGAGTTTGGTTGACTCATTTTATTGAAATTCTATTGGTTTTTGATTTGCAAGTAATAAGAATTTATTGTTGGCTCCTTTTCTTATAAGGCCCATTTTAGACTCCAAATTTCCTCTAATGTGACGACAACAACCCTGGAAAATATGGCAGGCGCATTATTTTTCCCAAACAGCATCACAGTGTACTAAAAACAACCCCATTCAGTAAAAAATGTTGTCTTGTGGCGATCCTCCTTTGTGATCCTGATCTGGTGATAGCCATAAAATCCATCCATGAAGGAATACATTTCTTGACATCCTACTCCTTCTAGCACTTCATCAGTGAATGGTGTCAAAAATGGATCATGAACACACTCATCATTCAATTTTATAAGGTTGACACAAATCCAAAACTCACTCATCTTCTTATCTTGAACCACCATAGGACTAATCCATTTCGATTCTTCAACTGGCTCAATTATTCCATCTTCTAGCATTCTTTCGAGCTCAACTTTGAATCTTTCCTTGTATCACAAATTCAGGCGATACGACCTCTACCTTACTGGTTTTACATCTAGCTTCAATGGAATATTTATCTCTCCTAAATCTCCTAGTATCTTCTTCATCTCAGAAAACTTAGTAGGAAATAAATATTGAAATTCATGCAATAAATCTGTGATCTTTTCCATGGTATCTTCATCCCAATAATCTCCAACATTTGCAAACTTTGGGTTCTCCTATGTCCCAATGTTGACCTTCCTGATCTTTAATGGCTTATTCATTGGATCTGTCACTATGTGAGGTCCTGCAACATCCCTACTCCCCTCTGTTTATGGAATATTAATGTTCCTCGAATCATAACCATCCTCTCATAGTCGAGTCACATTTTAGCATTCCATCATCGACTGCATCTGACAATGCACATGCGAATCCATAAGGTATGCAATCAGAACTACCTTCAGAACAACGTCGCGGATGAGCTACAGTGCATTATGAACATCGGGATTGGCATCCGAGAAACTGAAGGTGTGAGTGAAGAAAACTGTCAATTCCTCCCAGGTAATGATCTCTCTGCACAACTCGACTGATATATACCAAGATCACAGGATTTCATCCAATGTGTGGAAAAAGGAATGGACCCACTCATCCTTTCGCTACGATTCCCACAAGGTATGACACTCAATCAGATGATCACCAAGGCTATTTTTCCCATCATACCTTCTAGCGTGGTACACTTCTGCATTACCAATGTGAACTGTCATCAATATTGGACACTACGACCATCCAGTGATAAATTCTTATGGGTTTCTCACCACCATGATGGGGTATCCTTCATCACTTCATCCAATGCCAGCAACCAATGTGGTTCTAACACCTTATCTTCAAATTCCAATAGAAACTTAGACAACTCAGGAAGTCCTTCATATATTGGTAATTCAATAGTCTTAGTTGTGATGTGACACAATGACTGCATAATCAAGCCACACTTCCTTAGCGATAGCTCATGCATGCAGTTCTTCCAGTTCCCTAAAGCATCATCAGAATCAGAAGACACAGAGCTAGAGATGCACCAACCAAGTTCCCAATCGATAGTCAGATGGATGTAATCCTATGAAATGTTATATGCATGATCCCATCTCCTAACAACTTCATCCTTCACTGGATCAACATACCTTCACCATTCAGTTGGATCCATTACAGCGATGAATCTAATGTCTTGATTTTCAAAGGTCATCACACGCTTCGTAAAATTAATCACTGCCAAACTTTCATTGGCTCATCCAATCCCCAACAATGCGGGATATAATCCTCCACCATCAACAACGTCGATAACATCAAAATCAGCATAAGTCTTCATCCCTTCAACTTCCACTGCAAGGTGCAGAACTCACCCAATCGACGTTACCTCGCTTGGTTATCCAGTCACAGTTGCACAAGATACCAGCTTAGCATTGGGCTCCCCATATTTTTCCATGTCTGCCTTGTTAGAATATTGGCATCTGAGCCTAGATCCAAGATGAATGAATCTACCTCGTAGTCCCCAATTTGAATATTCATGCACATCTATTTTCGTTTCTCTTTCTTATGCAAATATTTCACTACGGACTCTTTCTATCCCTTGGCCAATCGATGCAATAGATTCTCAATGTCATCAAGAGTATCAAAATATTTTCCAGTGACAAACAACTTTCAAAGAAGTTCTACAAGGTACCATGCTTTCGAGATGGTCCTACTACCGAAGTGGAATCAAAAGTAGTCGGAATCTCATAGATAGGTAACTTACCAGGATTTATTCCTATCGCATAATTTGCTTTAAAGAATGTGTCTTTCTCAACATTGATATAAAATTGCACCTTCTTCTTCCCATCTAGCTGAATCTATGGACATAGGTCATATTCTCCTGTCGTCTCACCTCCATGAGTAATGATAGCAACATCTTCATCCTACGTTCTTGGTTCTGTTGAAATCGTTGCAATAGTTGGGCCTTTATTCTATTTCAATGGGGGATTCATAGGTTGATTCACGTTTTGATTTGCATTCTAGGTATGATTCTACTGCTAATTCTAGTTTTGCAACTGACTCTAATTCTGCAATTGGTTCTAGTTCTGGTTCTAGTTTTGGTTCTGCAACTATGGAACATTTCCTACCTATCATCTTGCGATCAGCTGTGGACAATTCTCTACAGTGTGATCAACAGCGATACAATACATACACTGTGCTTGCAGTTACGGGAAATATTTCTGATAATGTCCCAGTACTCCAAAATTATAACATTGCACTGGTCCCCGACCTCATCCTCCTCCTCAGGCAAAGCCTCCACCTAGTCCTTCTCGAAATCCTCTGGGAAATTCTCCTTGTTGCTAGTAATGAGGTTGATTCAATTGTTGATGTGGAGGATTCGGTTGATGTTGAACATATTGCACCAGATGAACATGATGTGGCTACTGTGGAGCCATCAGCATCTGATTGTACCGTAGTTGTGGCACAAACTGTTGTTGTAATTGTGGCTGCGGTATAAAATGAATCTATGGTTGTGGTTGCGGCATGAATTATTTTTTAGGTGGCGGTTGTGCCACCTATAGCTGCTGCTACGATTGTTGTACTTTCTGATGGTATTCTCCCTTCACATAGTATGAGTCATATTTTCTTTCCTAGAGTAGATGATATGCACGATCCTTATATTCATGCCCAACATACCGATAGAATGTACAATATAAATTTGTCGGTTGCATAACCATCTTCTGCATATATCCACAATCTTCATGTCAATTCCCATAAACTTGAAAAATATGGCACCATAGCATACTGCCACAGCTTAATGGGTTTGGTGCTCCTGACAACAGGTATTTTCAGAAATCTGGGCAATTATCATTGGTATGTCCATCTACATGACATCGAGTACACCACACTTCTTCGCGATGCTCTTTTCCTTTTTTTATATCTTGCAACTATAGAGTCAATTTTCCAGCTGTGTTTGAATCTTATTTATACCGACCACATTCTCACCAATAGGTGAAGCTTCCAACTTCATCACAATATCCAGAGCCTCTCTCTATGTCACCATATTTTGTTGCGTCAATGGAAATCTGATATGAGATAGTAGTCCCATGATGAACCATTTCTTTTGTTGAATGTCGCTCATCTCGAAGATGACTCTTTCCATTAGTGTTTTGAACCTTTGATCAAAATCCTAAACAGTCTCATTTGGATACTGCTTAGTATCCTTTGGTTCTGTAATGTATTGCACTTCAGATTTTGGTTTTTTGAACTCTTCAATTAATCCTTTTCTGACTTCAACCAATGTCTTCACTGGAGTCCCCATAGGAAATTGTACTAATTTCATGAACCAATATAGTGCACGAACCCAAAGAGGTGTCGCCAATTGGACTTTCTTGACCTCATCATCCACAGTTTATTTGATAGTCCATACTGCCTCACACAAGAACCAGTATTTATCAAGATCCTCAATCTTGTTCCCATGAAATAAAGCTAACTTTACATCATCACCTGCCATCCTGGGAATTCTTCCTATAGTCGATGATCCACTACTGTTAGAGTGTTGCTGACACATCAGGAAACTTGGTGTCAAACTTGTGTTTCTTCCTAAGTATGGTGTAGTGCACGGAGGTGTGGGTATGTTGCTACTAGGGGTTGATCTTACCTATAAATCGGGCATATCCTGGTAGTCCTCCTTGTCACTATAGGGTCACTTTGTCCCATGTGGTATTCCTTCATGGTCTTGTGTTCTGATCACAATAAGACGTTCTCCTATCCTCTCCCTATTATCTTTTTGAAACCTTGCTCCTCCTCTTGTAAGACCACTCTCTTCCTTGGCTTCCCTCACAGTCTTATCGTAACTTTCACCCATCTACCCCGTATCATTCCATTTGCCCCCCCCTATCTTTGCGGTATCCACATGCTTTGCACACCAGGGTCATATTACTCGAGGTGTATATTCAATATGCCCTTTTAACAGATGATCATCTTAATAGACAATTGCAATGAAAAAATAAACCTACATCACGACCCGTTGAAGAACTCCCTTTCTGCTTCGCTATGTGATTTAGTTGTATCGATCATGAACTCGGTGATGTATCCCTCCAAGATACCGTCAAGCCAGACTTCAACATCCTGTGGTGCTCTGTTGTCTATCTCTTGCAAATCCTGGATTAATTATGGGTTCCAAGACGTTGGCTCACCTCCTTGGAAATTTTTCTTGCAATAGGTCAATCATGCCAACCACTCATACAATATGATTGGGAATTCATAGAAAAGTACTTGTGTGGACCATCATGTATGTACTCTTCCATCGATTGATCCGTCGTCAGTATAGGGTTCTAATTTTATTTCTTAGCAAACTCTCATAGCTTTTAGTTGAACCAATATTGGATTTTTGGTCTCCTCAGATTCCACAACATGTCTTCCCTCCTCTTCATACTATGGTCCCGAAAAAGGAACCATTTGTTGACACAAACTTAGTCAATAGGGATCCACTCTCTGTCAACTTCCAAACCACCACGGTCTCCCTGAGCACTGACCCAGATAGGATTTACCCCATCCAGAAAAACCTCTGGAGCAGATGAAGTCTCACCCGAGATGTTCGAGAGAGAGCTATCGAAACCAAGTTTTTGTAGTATGAAGGAGGACCATGTTTCTCTTCATTAACCTAGCGCGACATTTTCTCTACAGATCTAATCATTCACATTATGCATTAACAGAATCATACCATCATTTCAACAGACCACAATAACACAACTGATTCACAGCAAAGACATTGATGTACAGACAGATCTACCAGTATACCATCATTTAATGCAGAAACACATTGCATCAATCATATATCTATGTCACAAATACGCATTACAGTTACATTTGGATCGCATAAAATGGTAAAATAGGAAATAAAAAAAAAGGACACAATGATTCTTCCCAACTCCTGTCATGTCATATTAGCCTTCACAACAAAACATAAGTTACCGAAATATTTCTTCAAGTAGCATACTCAGATCAACCAACCATTGTTCTCAAAACTGAGAAGACAACCAATCGAAGAGAATTCCAAAACAATCTCCCAGCTAGCAAGAATAGGAGTGAAGAAGAAGACTCAACATTTAAAGTTCAACATCTACTTATAGGCTTGCACCTTTACATTAGTGTTCCACTTAACCAACTTCCTAACTAATTCTTAACAAGATCTACAAAAGAATGACCACAATCCACAAAATGGGCTCCAAAATTACCAAAATACATAAAATATTCTAACTCCGACTTGCGCGTCATTTTCCACCTTACGTGATATCCTTGACCTTGCTATGCATCCTTGAATCTATGCAACTAAATTATCTCAAAACATCCTACCAACAAGCATCATTGAAATCTTTATTCTTTGTATGTTCATCGATGCATCGTGCTATAGGAATTCCAAGTGATTTTAGCATGCATCTATTATGTACATTTACCAAGGTGTTCCTTGGAAACAAATGGATTTCTAACTTGAAAGTATTAATTTCAATAGAGACTATGGTTTCATCTGTTAGTGACATTAAAATATTCCAATCATCCACTGTTGGTTTTTCATTTCTGATGTTTGTTAACAACCTTTTCTATGAATATTCCATCCCTTGTTGACGACATATTTTGTCCAATGTAACAACCTTTTTGAAATCTTTCCACAAAACTCTATCGGTTATCTTTCCTATGTACAATGGTTTATCTTTGACAGGAAGCAACTTCCCAAGGTCTCCAACAATAATAAGTGATTTTCCACCAAATGGAACTAACTTATTTTCTAAAAATGATTCATGCATATGTGAATCAATTTGTATGAACAACCTTGGCCCTATGAAATTCATTTCATCAATTAAAATGTGTGTAACATCCTGCATTTCTTCTTGGAATACACAAAGTGCTTGACCATGTAAAGCTTTGAAGTCTTTAATAGGAATTTTGAGGGCTGAGTCAATCGTTTTAACTTATATGTTGAAGGAATCTACTCCAATAGGTGCTAGAAATAGTAGAGGGATTTTTACATTTCTTGAATGCATTGAAAATTATTGAGAGATACAATGTATAAGGTAAGACTTTCCATCTCCTGCAGTTCCTTGAATGGTCATTTTGAGTGGGTCTGCATTCAATCCTTCATTAAAATGTTCAATAACAACTTCAAAACAAAGACATTTCTTATCGAAAAATGAGGATGAAGTAGTTGTTCTAGAATGGGAGAGATATCATATGGATCCACTTGAACGTGCATTTTTAATGAAATATGTTGTGTCTTCTAAATTTTTATTTGAACCTGTTAGGTGATGATTTTGTCTTCCTTAGTTTTATGATTTTATTTATGTTTTTGAACCTTGCTAGTATTTTTGCTTCTAGGAAATTTTGTTTATAAAGGTAATTTTGGGTTCAAACTTTTAATTTTCATGATTTTGATTTTCTTATTTTTAAGCCTGCTTTTATAAATTTTTCTTAGATTTCATTCTTGAAGTGTTTTACAAGGCATATATGGATTAAATGGTTTTATAAATGACACTAAGGTCGAGATTAAGCACATAAACCAAGTTTTAACCTTTATTAGTGGCCTAATGATGTGAAATTATTTGATTGGACTTTCTTGTAGCACAAGAGCTAAATTAATACACTAGAGTGCTATAAGAAAGTTCCGAATGCCAAAATCATCATCTTTTCAGTCCAATTTTTCAGGTGTCTTGTCTCTGAGGTGTTAATCACATCATTAGATGCATTTTATACGTGTCCTACATAGTTTAACAATGAAACAGGTGGATGACCATCATAAGAGGTAGATCGTGGCGATTGCATGTAGCGCAGGGTGAATGATGACAATGAGTAGAATGAGGTAGAGTTTTTTGGGAGTATGTTCCTTATCTGAAGGACACGAAGGATATTGGAGGTCGTGGTGAGGAGACACTGCTGAGAAATTGAGATTTTTTCAACTGAATGAGGAATTAGGGATTTTCAACAACGATTGTTTGAAGTGGTATGGATAGTTAGAGACAGGTGGAACATCAAATTCAACACTTAACCATTGAAGTGATTCCATTCCAGCGCTTGTATTGGTATTTTGAGTAGGTACCCCGCGTGTCATTGCTAGGGTTTTCTTAATTTGGGGGTTTTTCTGATAAAATCCTAAATGATAAAATTTGAAGGAGGAATATGAGTTTTTTCACCTAATACACTGTGAATGATTAATTATTAACAAATATATTCAAGTATTCATCATTTAAAACAATAAATTTCAAATCAGAACTGTTGGAGTTCCTTGAACCTTGTGATTAGGTCAGATTGTTATGATTTGGCACAAAATATTTCTGAACTATGTATTAGAATAGACTGTTAGGATTTGAATATAGTTAGATTGTGGGATATTGACAGGTGCTATTAAACCATAGTGAATATGAAAAAAACTGGAAAAACAAATAGAGCTGAGCCCACTAACCTACGCTGGGTAGACAATTTTCTAGAATGTGTAGAGTTATTTTCAAATGCAGGATGGTTGAAATTTTTCAAAAAGATTGATGGATATCATGCAAAGGTGTCCCATAAATTTGCTCAGTGCTATGATAAAGAGATTTTGTCTTTTAATACTTTACAATTCAAAATGACTAAGGATTTGGTAGTTGAGGAAACAGGCATCTTAAATGAGGGTCAATTATGGTTTAAGAAGGTTCCATTCACCTTCAATGCACAAAAGTATTTACTTCTTGGTGTAATTGAATATTGGGGTAAAGGTGTACCAATTCATAGCTTCAAGCTTGAATGGATAGAGCCCATTAAAGTTTTACAGATTTATATTACGTGTGAGGGTAGATATGCCTTTGTTTTCAAATAACACTTCAGATTTCTTCAGCATCTCAGTAATGAGTCCAAGATGAACTTGGGCCTTCTTTTTTCTGAAGAGCCTGCAAAAGATGTCATGCAGGGTTACGGAGCACCAAAATCATACAAGGCAGTCCATTTTCCATCATGGACTTATCAAACTCATCATAAACACTATTTTGCAAAGTAGGGGAAATACTTGGGAGTATTTCATTTTCTGGTCAGGTTTTCAAAATGGTCAAGAAGAACAGTCTCACAGAAGACAAGCTGATAAAGGGTAGACTTTTATCAGAAAGCTTAGGCAAAAGGTAAAGGTCAAAGATGAAGACCGAGTTAAATTAGAGGAAGTTTCAGATCATGTAAATGAATACTTAGAATCTAAACAACACCTTAATGACAACCAGAGCAAAAATTCACAGTTAGATATTAAAGAAGTTGAGACTGTTAAAAATGCTGAAGCTGTAGAGACAATTTCTGCTGAAAATGTTGTACCTGCAGAGAAAATTTCAGATAAGAAAGAGGATATTTAAGTTCAAAGACAAAGTCCTATCATAGTTCTATCAGAAGATGAGAAATGCCTATTTGATGATGATAAATTCCCTGTCACTAATGCAACTAGGGTTTGTTTTGAGAAGGAATTTCACAGCCAGGGTAATGAGGTAGCATTACCAAAAAGAAAGAAACTAAAATTTGTTGAGTTTTCCTCAGTTATCCATCAGGGTAAGACTCTCAAAATGTTAGGGGAGTTGGCTCCTGTGTGGAGACCAAAAACCAAACCTAAAAATAAAATCAGACTAAATATGAAGAAGTTGTTGAATCCTAAATTGAACAAAGAAAGAGTAACAGTGATAGATGATTCTTCATCTGATGAAAAATTGAATGATGATAAGGGTGACAGTAAGGGTAAAAGGCCAATGGAATAAGAAAGAGAGTCCGTCTTGACTGATACTAAAATATCTGATATATTTCTAGAGGTACAAAGTCAGATGTTGTAGGAACAACAAGAAGGTGAGACAAAGGGTTCTTGCTCAGAAAAGAATGTGATGGCTGAGGAAAAGGTTCCATGTAAAGCTGAGAGTGAAGAACACCTAGGTTTTCCTGAAACTCCTACAGAACTGTGGCCAGAAGATGAAGAAATTTATAAGAGATTGAATATTCCATGGCTTCCAAATGAGATGCAAACCATAGCAAAAATTAAAACCTTTGATTTAGAAAAAGAGAATTTACAAAGAAGTGTAAAACAATATAAGTATCAGGTTGAGTACATGCAGGATATGAATGATGGCTTGGTCATGGAAAACAAAAGACTTAGAGAGGATTTGGAGGAGATGAATAGCCACTATTAGGAGCTGATTGCAATTTTAAGAGAAGGATTGAAAAGGAAGAGGAATACAGAAGGTCAATTCACAATGTTGAAGCAAATCATCCAGGATCTGCAGTAGAAAAATGAAGAACTAACTAGAAAGATTGCAGATATGGAAGCAGATCAACTGAAGGCAAGAAGAAAAACCCAATCCCTGGAGGGGATAGCGTTGTTAGCTGAAGCAGCTAAGGATCTGTAAAGTTTTATAAGATAATCAATTATTAGTTAGGTTTGAAATTTACTTTATTGCTGTAAATATTATTTAGATGAAACTATTTCGATGGGTAGACTAAAAAGCAATTAGGGTTCAGTTCCTTAACCAATTTTGGAGAATAGTATTAATGTAAGTCACAAAGAGGATAGATGGTTCGATTTTTTGGCTGGAAAGAGGAGGTCTTCAGACTTGTTCATAAGCTAAGTAAATGAATCTTATGTGTATTTGAAATATTGATTATGAAATATATGCTCTATTTACCCTTCAGTTTGTTCTCTGGCTTCATTTATAACCTGTTTTAGTTACACAGTTGGTAATTTCATTGCTGGTTTAATTTTTTTTTTACTTGGAATGCTTGTCATCTATGGATGAACCTCAGTGTTGTTTTCTATTGGATTACGGTTATTATGTTATGCATCTCAGCCTTTCTATGCTTATGATTTAGTGTTCATTTGGATTTATGAATGCATTCCCTCTTGTCATCAAACTTCTCAACCAAAAAACCTTGAAAACCCTAAAACCCCTATTTTGTTTTATTAAGATTATTGAGATTGTGTTGGCTTGTTCTCTTGTAGTCTGGGAACAATTTCTGGCATAAACATATTTGGTGTTGTTGCCGGGGAACAAAGTTGAAAACATATTTTTCCCTTGGATACTTATCATTTCATTGGTTTTAAAAGGTGAACTTAAACCAGCAAATCTTAAAGACTACTTTTCACCAGTTTGTCACAGTGGCTACTAGAGGAATTCGAACTAGAAACAGACCTATTTCACCTTTGCAGTTGGGTGTTTCAGACCCAGAACATATACTGAAAACAACAAGGAATATTAGAAGGTCTCAGTCATCACCAGCCCTATATAACCCTAATCACTGGGATAGTTCATCACCTTTATCTGTTTTGAGAAAAGAAGAAGAAACTTCACCTTGGTTAAAGCCTATAATTCCTGTTAGTAACTTTCAAGTTTTCACTGATCCTTGTAGAAGGAGCAAGTCGACATAAGTCGACTTGAACGAAGACCGACTTAGTCGATCAGCCGACTAAGTCGAGAGACCGACTACGTCGGTCGGCTGAGTAAACACAGTAGTTAGTCTGTTAACTAATAGTCATGTCGGTTCGGTGAACCGACAGGTAGTTATGATTGTAACTGTTTGTAACATGTATATTAGGCTGTTGAGCCACACAAGAACGCAGTTCAGTTCTTGGCTTTGTATGATCTATTGAGAATAATATAATCTGTTCATCATATCAGTTCTTGTCTCTTGCATCTGTGTATATTTTTGTATGTATTATTGGTAACCTTATGTGATCTTTGGGATTACAACATTGGTTTCGTCCGACAGAAATTTTTCACAGAACTTACTGATCAATTCTTGTGTTCCTTGCCCGCTTTACTGTTCAATTTTTTAATAGAGAAAGGAGCAGGGCACATTGTTGAACCTCAACCTCTATTACGTGAACCACCCTCCAACACTAATTGGGCGGAGAAGCAGAAACAGTGGGAAAAATTCATTGCTGAAAGGGAGTGGGAATACTTCCTGAGTAAGTAGACACTATCCGAGCTTTCTAAAAAGCGTCGGGTAGGCCATGGGGGGGTAGCTGGTCGTGTGTCGGACCTAGAGCATAGTGGATCCTAGTCGACCAGAGTCGTCGTCACCAGTAATGCATAATCGACCGAAGAGGAACTGACGGCATAGTATTGTACTACAGTATGTCGGACATTAAGAGAATCGAAAGGGATGAAAGACAGAAGAAAAGGGAAGCCAGACGAGAAAGAGCCGCAGAGCTGCAGCGAAACCCTAGGGAGACCGACCATGATGAAGTATCGCCAGAGTCGGGTCATGACTGACGCAGAGAAGGCGAAGAAGAAGAAGCGGCGTCCCCTGACGATGATGAAATGTGGATAGAGCAGCCAGAAGCTCTCCAACTAATTGTTCCCGACGAAGGAGTAACCCTTTCCACAGTAAGTCCGCGTACCAGAATACAAACTATTATTGAAGATGACCTTCGACTAAGAGCTGGCGACATCACACTCTGGAGCCGACTAGGTGATGAACCATACCCGGGTCGACATCTTGTAATACGTCGACCGATCGAAGGAAATTGGGTGACATTTCAAATGGCGCCCTCCTTTCGTAGTATCCACTTGCTCCTGCCGACACATGAAGGAGCACCCCCCCTGCCACATACATCTTCTGAAGATACACAAGAGTCAGACCTGAGCACACCAAGTGACAGTGGGTCATTACGAAGACAAATTATCACCAATCCGCTATTCAACGAAAATGAGTTGACACCCGAAGGAAGCACAAGTTCCGTCGACCAAAACCCCATCATCACCCCGACAGATTTGTCCGACTCAACAACCCCACCCCTTACAACACCACCTCCCAACACCCCCACCACCATCCTCTCCACCACCTCCACCACCGCCTGATTCACAGCCGTGACCACCATCATCACCACAGCCGGAGGTGGACATACCACCTCCCCAAACCGAAAAACCTCCGACCACTGAACCAACCCCTCCGACACACACCCCTTTGACCTCTGATCCACCTTCCACTTCTGCAGGTCCTCCCGACAAACCCACAGAGCAAGCAAAGGAACCAACAGAACCTCTTCCTAGACCCGATCAGCTAAGGATCAGCTTATGGGATGTGAGCTCGCTGACCGACCCAGAGGTTGGCCAGCTACTCAACACCCTAGCAAAAGATTCAAAGAGAAGGACGACCCGACTAAGGCAACAGCTCAAGGATAAGGAGACAGAAGAAGTCGAGTTCCTCGACAAGTGCAGGTCTCTTGTACAGACTGTTACCCCAGGACCTGTCGAAGCTGCTACCGACCGACCGCTGGACAGAGCATATCAGCCATTTGAAGGTTTGGTGTCAACCATACAGACCCACCTCCACGAGACTAAGTCCGGGAAAAAAGAAGAAACTGTCCGACTGCTCCTGACTCAACACACAGCATTCTCGGAGGCTCACAAACTTCTACAAGACCACATGGAGGAATCCATTGTAACTAAGGAAGTACTCCGAGATTGGCCTACTCATTATGGGCAGGTCTATAGTCAGACGAGGCAGACCAGACAAGGCATTCAGGCCTTGGAAAGAAGGAAGTCGACTGAGACAGAACTGAGGCAGACAATCGAGGATCAAATAGTGATGGAAAACACTAAGCTGAAGCAGTTGGAACGTGAGGCACACCAGTGGGTTCAGCAAGCCCTTCCCAACTTGGAGAAAGTTGACAACATCTGTCCGCAGATGAAGAGACTCCTTGAGACTGCAGAAGAACACAATCAGCTGCTGGGCCCCAACATGGAAAATATTGCAGAAATGGCAATGGCAGAGAAGATGTCGGTACTCTCAAATCTTACTACTCTGACTATCGACATTCAGAAAGCCTTGCAGACATGGATGGACTTTCAACACCAGCTTGCCATCACAGCACCAGCAATAGTCGAAGTCTGTGTACAGAGAAGACCAACTATTCGCTTGCACAACCCACCTCAGTAGCAGTCTCCTTTTTGCAAATCTAATTCTTGTACTTCTAGTCTATTTTGTTTTTACCTCCCTCTTTCTTCGAGACGAAGAAATGTTTTGTTTGTGGGGGAGATGTAGAAGGAGCAAGTCAACATAATTCGACTTGAACGAAGACCGACTTAGTCGATCAGCCGACTAAGTCGAGAGACCGACTACGTCGGTCGGCTGAGTAAACACAGTAGTTAGTCTGTTAACTAATAGTCGTGTCGGTTCGGTGAACCGACAGGTAGTTATGATTGTAACTGTTTGTAACATGTATATTAGGCTGTTGAGCCACACAAGAACGCAGTTCAGTTCTTGGCTTTGTATGATCTATTGAGAATAATATAATCTGTTCATCATATCAGTTCTTGTCTCTTGCATCTGTGTATATTTTTGTATGTATTATTGGTAACCTTATGTGATCTTTGGGATTACAACAATCCTCAATCCTTCAAAAATGCAAAAATAGTATCTCCTGGTAAAATTCCTCTATTTCATCTGAAAGTTGGTAAAACCCCTTTTCAGCCAAGTTCCAGTCAAATCTCTCCATCACTAAAATCAGTCAACCTTAAAATGGCACCCCAAAATCAGCCAGTAGATATGATGAATCAAATGGTTGCAACTAGGTATGCACCCTTAGTTTTGCCTCAATCTTTGAATGCATTTCCTGGAGGTGATTATCAGAAATACCTGCCTAGGTTTAATGGACAGGGTGAAACTACAGCTGAGGAACACTGGGAAGCCTTTCTCAGTTATGCTGATAACCAGAATATTGAAGCTAAGGATGTATGGATGAGGATGTTTGTGCAGAGCCTTGATGGAGATGTTAGAAAATGGTTTAGGGAGCTTCCTGCAAATTTTATCAGCATCATAGAAGATCTTCAGGACCTCTTCATGAGACAATGGGGTGACACCAAAGATCATACTTATTATATAACTGAGTTTGGAACCCTTAGGAGATAGAAGGATGAAACCATCGCAGACTTTTCAAAGAGATTTAATAAAATGTATGGCAGAATTCCTGCATAAATAAAACCTTCAAAAACATCTGCAAAACTCACATATGCAAATGCTTTTGATGATGAATTTTCTTTACTACTAAGAGAAAGAAGACATGTTTCTTTACTGAACATGCAGGATGCAACATTAGAGGTGGAGTATAATATATTGGCTTCCAATAGATTGAAGAAGGAAACAACTCAACAGATGTATGACAAGAAAGGTAAGAAGGAATCAGCTCCAGGGGTTTCAACATCTTATTCTATAGAAGGTAAAATTGATGAGATGGCCAAGCTAGTTAAGATCTTGACTGCAAAATTAAACAAGTTAGAACTAGAAAGGAATTCAAACAAACCTATCCCAGAAGGTGAAAGAAACCCTAACAATCAAAACCAATTCAGAAGACAGTTTGCTCCTCGCTTCATACCTAGAGAACGAAGAAATAATGATATATCACAAGAAAGGAGAGAGACCGAGGATCAAAGGGTACCCCCACCTCTTCATAACAATGTTGTTGATGAAGAAGAGATTGAAGAGGAAGTGTTATTTGAAGACACAGATCAAGATATGAACTATTTTGGAGAACATTTGACTAAGGGTTTTGTCACTGAAGAAGAATTTTTAAATCCAGAATACTATGATGCTGATATGTTTGAAATAGAAGATGATTTAAATCTGAAAATGATTGCTGTAACTGTTGATGTCTATCAGAATGAACCAAAGAAGAATTTAAATTTGAGGTCAGGCCCAAAACAAGTAGTACAAAACCCAAAGAAGAAGGTAGTTGTACCGACTAAACAACAATCTGATCCTGTGTCAGAGAAAAAACAAATTCAGGATAAGCAAAAGAAGAGTATGGAGGTTGAAGAGGTAAATAAAACTGTGCAGAATTTTAATTTGGAAAATGAATTAGGTAAAATAAAGATTCCTATGCCTTTTACTGAATTAATGAAAAATCCTTCTTACAAAGAATCATTTTTTAAAATGATTGGTTCAGCAAACAGTCAGCCTCTTTCTGATACAGTGAATCTACAAGAAGAAAATCCTAAGATCTTTATTGGATCAGCTTTGGCTGAAAAAATTGAGAATGAAGCAGGTGCTTCACCTCCATTTTACATTACACTGACTATCCATGAACAAATGATACATAACTGTCTTTTAGATTCAGGAGCATCACATAACCTAGTGCCAAAGGCTGTCATGGAGGCTTTAGGTCTGAGTATAACAAAACCCTACCATGATCTATATGATTTTGATTCAAGAGCTGCAAAGTGTTTGGGTGTGATTAAAGACATGGTTGTTAGTTTCGCTCAGTTACCAATGAAAAGTGTGATCATGGATGTGGTAGTAGCATATATTACACCTAAATTTGGATTACTTCTCTCTAGGTCTTGGGCAAAGAAATTTGGTGGAACTTTACAAATGGATTTAACATATGCTACTATTCCTGTGTTTGGAGGAGAAAACAGAAGGTTGTACAAAGATCTTCAATTTGCCTATATTGTGACAGATGACAACAACCCTACAAACCATCCTCTATATGTTGTTGATAAAGATTTGGGTTCTTGCATGTTACATTTTAGTGATGATGATAATACTGCTGGTTTGTTACAGGTTGAAAATGAACATCCAGTTAAATGCAGTAAGGAACAAGAAGATGAGCTTTGGCAATTATACTTTGATGGATCATCTTGTAAAGAAGGTACCGGAGCAGGGGTTCTTCTCATATCCCATGGTAGTGAAATAGTAAAGCTGATGTATAAACTAGAATTTATTACTACAAATAATACTGCTGAATATGAAGCTTTGCTGTTAGGTTTGAAGGCTACCAAAGATTTGGGCATTCAACAGATTTTTTCATATGGCAACTCTGAGTTAGTTGTTCAGCAGGTGAGGAACAACTATCACATGAAACAGGATTTGCTGAAAGTCTACCGAAATGAGGTATGGAATATGATTGACAATTATTTTGTAGCTTTTAACATTACCTATATTCCAAGGGATCATAATTAGACTGCTGATTCATTGGCCTTAGCAGCTACACATTTTAGAATTCCCAAATCCACATAGTTGAAGTATCCCAGTGAGGTTAGGTACAGACCTTTTGTACCTGATAATGTAAAGTAGTGGAGAGTGTTTGAAGATGACATTGAAATTAAAATATTTTTGGAGCTTACACATGAGTTTTCTAATTCCCTGATTGATTAAGAAGAAGATGATGAGGATGAAGATGTTGAATAGACTGCTGAAAATGAAATTGTTGGCCACAATATTATTGAATTAAAAGGTAATTTCATCCCAAAAGGTTTGGTACCTTTAGAAAGAATATTTTCAAAAGATGATACACCTCTAAAACCTGTTGTACAGTCTTCAGAAGAGAATGTGGTGGATTGTAACATTGGTATGCAGAACATCCTAAAATGGTGAATATTTCAAAAGCACTCACAATAGAATAGAGAAACAGGTACACTAAATTGTTAAAGGAACATGTTGATGTCTTTGCATGGTCTTATGAAGAATTGAGAACATATGATACTGGGATTATGCAACATAAAGTACCTTTAAAACCGAATGTTAAACCCTTTTGACAGAAATTGAGGAGGATTAATCCATCCTTGTTTCCTTTTATTGAAAAAGAAGTTAAGAAGTTATTAGATGCCAATATCATTGTCCCTCTCATGTACTCTTCATGGGTTGGTAACCTAGTTCCTGTCAGGAAAAAGAATGGAGAAATTAGATTGTGTGTTGACTTTAGAAACTTGAATAGATCTTCACTAAAGGATAATTATCCTCTGCCTAAAATTGAGCAAATATTGCAGAAGGTTGTTGGGGCACAGAGGATTTCTATGGTTAATGGCTTCTCAGGATACAATCAAATTTCTATGCATCCTGATGATAAAGAAAAAACAACTTTTACTACTCCCTGGGGAACTTTCATGTATGATAAGATGCCTTTTGGTTTAATGAATGTTGGAGCAAATTTTCAAAGGACTATGGATATAGCCTTTGTTGGGGAAAAGAAAAAGTTTTTGGTAATTTACTTAGATGATATTACTATATTTTCACAATTAGATGATGAACATCTAAAACATTTGAAACAAAATTTCCTAAAATGTAGAAAATTTGGTCTATCCTTGAATCCAAAGAAGTCACACTTTGTTGTACAGGAAGGAAAATTATTGGGTCATTTAGTTTCAGCCGATGGTATAAGGATTGACCCAGAAAGAGTGAAAGAAATATTGAAGATAAGTCTACCAAGGAGTAAAAAATATTTCCAATCTTTCATTGGTAAAATCAACTTTCTACGTTGGTTTATACCAAAATTTACTGAGACTATAAAGCAGATTATAGCCATGCTAATGAAGGATCAAGAATTCAAATGGACCACTGAAGCAAAGAACTCATTTGAAAAAATTAAGATGGCTCTTACCGAGGCTCCAGTATTAGTAAGTCCAGATTTTACCAGGGAATTTCTAACCTTTTCCTTTGCATTTGAAGATACATTGGCTGTTGTTCTATTACAGAAGAATAAGGATGGTCTTGAACAACCCATTTCATTCTTTAGCAAAACTCTCAGAGATTCTGAATTAAAATACAATATCTTGGAAAAAAAGGCTTATTCTTTGGTAAAATCTTTGAAATTTTTCAGAATCTACGTTTTGCATTCCAAAGTTATTTCATATGTGCCTAATGTTATTGTAAAAGATGTTTTGACACAGCCTGACAGTGAGGGAAAAAGAGGCAAGTGGATTGCTAAAATCATGGAGTATGATGTAGATATCAGACCTACCAAACTAGTGAAGGGAAAAGGTTTAGCTAAGATATTGGCTGAATCAAATTGCCAAGCTCTAGGATTTCATTTGATGGCAGAAGAGCCAGCACAAGAAGAAAATCAAGCAAAGCTGGAGAAAGAGAAGATTATGGATTTCCATTCAACATCCTCATGGTATGCAGACATTGTATATTTTTTGTTGTATTTGTAATGTCCTAAATACTTAGATTAAAAATCTGCTAGGTCTTTGAAGTTAAGAACTACTAAGTACTGTTTGGTAGAACAACAACTATTTTGGAAGGATTCAGGGGGTATTCTACCCAGATGCTTAGATAAACCTGAAATTGAAGGAGTGATTTCTGAATCTCATGAGGGTGCTTGTGGA
Organism: Pseudotsuga menziesii; assembly: GCA_001517045.1. Lineage (NCBI taxonomy): Eukaryota > Viridiplantae > Streptophyta > Pinopsida > Pinales > Pinaceae > Pseudotsuga > Pseudotsuga menziesii. Next base: position 53,009 of record LPNX011076201.1, on the reverse strand, counting down.
GGAAACAAGTATTGGAAGGAAACATCATACAAAATCTTAAGAGCTGGATACTATTGGCCCTCTTTATTTACAGATGTATATCAGCAGGTAAGAGCATGCATCCCTTGTCAAAAATTTGCTAGTAAACAAAAATTGTTGTCATTACCTTTGAAACCAATTGTAGTAAGTGCCCCTTTTCAGCAGTGGGTTCTAGACTTTATAGGAGAGATAAATACATCTTCCTCAGGACAACACAAGTGGATTTTGACTGCAACAGATTTCTTTACCAAATGGGTGGAAGCTATCCCCATGAGGAATGACACAGATAAGGTGATTATGGAATTTATTGAAGAAAATATCCTCAGTAGGTTTGGGTGTCCTCAAAGAATAGTAACAGATAATGCAAAGGCTTTTAATTCTAAGGCAATGGGAGCATTTTGCGAAAAGAATGGCATCTTGTTGAAACATTCAACTCCTTACTATCCTCAAGGTAATGGTTTAGTTGAGTCCTCCAATAAAAATATCATTCAGAGTATCAAAAAATTGCTGAAGCATAATAAGAGATTATGGGATTCTATGCTGAAATATGCATTATGGGATGACAGAATAATAGTCAAACAAGCAATTGGAACTTTTCCTTTCCAATTAGTGTATGGTACAGATGCATTTTTTCCTGTTCAGTTGGGTATCCCAGTGATGAAGTTTTTTCAGGATTCTTAGGAAGAACCTAATGATATGCAGAGAAGGATTTATGCAAAGATAGAGTTGCAACATAATAGAGAAAAAGTGGAAGAAAAGGCACATCTACACAGATTGAAAATCAAAGATAATACTTTCTCAATATGTGACATGGTTCTAAGGTGGGATTCTAGGAAGGAATAAAAAGGGAAACATGGCAAATTTGATAACCTCTGGTTTGTCCCTTTCCTAGTATCTATTTTTTTGGAAAATAACACTTTTGTTCTACAGACTTTGGAGGGTGAGGAATTGTCAAGTCCAGTTAATGGATGATTCCTCAAGCATTTCTACAGTTTTTGAGGGGAATTTTAGTTTTCATTGTATATACCGATGTGAGTAAAACACAATAAGGACTCCATAATCCAATCACAATTTTGCATATTAGCAGGTAGTAGTAAAGAAGGCACTGGTCTATAGGTTCTTGAAGCCTCACAAGGAGGACTTCATCCCGTAGTAGGAGCCAGATGTTAGGTCATGATTTTGTCTTCCTTAGTTTTATGCTTTTATTTATGTTTTTGAACATTGCTAGTATTTTTGCTTCTATGAAATTTTGTTTATAAAGGTAATTTTGAGTTCAAACTTTTAATTTTCATGATTTTGATTTTTCTTATTTTTAAGCTTGCTTTTATAAATTTTGCTTAGATTTCATTCTTGAAGGGTTTTACAAGGAATATATGGATTAAATGGTTTTATAAATGACACTAAGGTCGAGATTAAGCACATAAACCAAGTTTTAAACTTTATTAGTGGCCTAATGATGTAAAATTATTTAATTGGACTTTCTTGTAGCGCAAGAGCGAAATTAATACACTAGAGCACTACAAGAAAGTCACGAATGCCAAAATCATCATTTTTTCAGTCCGATTTTTCAGGTGTCTTGTCTCTAAGGTTTTAGTCACATCATTTGATGCATTTGATACGTGTCCTGCATAGTTTATCAATGAAACATGTGGATGATCATCATAAGAGGTAGATCGTGGTGATTGCATGCAGAGCAGGGTGAATGATGACAGTAAGTAGAATGAGGCAGAGTTTTTCGGGAGTATGTTCCTTATCTGAAGGACACGAAGGATATTGGATATTGGAGGTCGTGGTGAGGAGAGACTGTTGAGAAATCAGGATTTTTTCAACTGAATAAGGAATTAGGGATTTTCTACAGAGACTGTTTGAAGTGGTCTGGACAGTTAGACATAGGTGGAACATGAAATTTGACACTTAACCATTGAAGTGATTCCATTCGAGTGCTCGTATTGGTCTTCTAAGAAGGTAACCCGCATGTCATTGCTAGGGTTTTCTTAATTTGGGGGTTTTTCTGATAAAATCCTAAATGATAAAATTCAAAGGAGGAATATGAGTTTTTTCACCTAATATAATGTGAATGATGAATTATTAACAAATATATTCAATTATTCATCATTTAAAACAATAAATTTCAGAGCAAAACTATTGGAGTTCCCTAAACCCTGTGATTAGGTTAGATTGTTATGATTTGGCACAAAAGATTTATGAACTGTGTATTAGAACATACTATTAGGATTTGAAGATAGTTAGATTGTGGGATATCGATAGGTGTTGTTAAACCATAGTGAATATGAAGAAAAGTGGAAAAACAAATAGAGTTGAGCCCACTAACCTAAGCTGGGTAGACAATTTTCCAGAATGTGCAGAGTTATTTTCAAATGTAGGATGGTTGACATTTTTCAAAAAGATTGATGGATATCATGTAGAGGTGTCCCATAAATTTGCTCAGTGCTATGATAAAGACATTATGTATTTTGATACTTTACAATTCAAAATGACTAAGGAGTTGGTAGTTGAGGCAACATGCATCTTGAACGAGGGTGAATTATGGTTTAAGAAAGTTCCATTCACCTTCAATGCACAAAAGTATTTACTTCCTGGTGTAATTGCAGATTGGGGTAAAGGTGTACCAATTCATAACTTCAAGCCTGAATGGATAGAGCCCATTAAAGTTTTACAGATTTATATTACCTGTGAGGGTAGATATGCCTTTGTTTTCAAATACCACTTCATATTTCTTCAGCATCTCAGTAATGAGTCCAAGATGAACTTACCCTTTTTTTCTTCTGAAGATCCTGCAAAAGATGTCATGCAGGGTTAAGGAGCACCAAAATCATACAAGGAAATCCATTTTCCATCATGGACTTATCAAACTCATCATAAACACTCTTTTGCAGAGTAGGGGAAAGTCTCCAGAGTATTTCATTTTCTGGTCAGGTTTTCAAAATGGTCAAGAAGGACAGTCTCATAGAAGACAAGCTGATAAAGGGCAGACTTTGATCAGAAAGCTCAAGCAAAAGGTAAAGGTCAAAGATGAATATAGGGTTAAATTAGAGGAAGTTTCAGATAATGCAAATGAATACTTTGAATCTAAACAGCACCTTAATGACAATCCGAGCAAAAATTTACAGTTAGATATTAAGGAAGCCGAGCTTGTTAAAAATGCTAAAGCTGTAGAGACAATTTCTGCTGAAAATGTTGTACCTGCAGAGAAAATTTCAGATGAGAAAGAGGATATTGAAGTTCAAAGACAAATTCCTATCACAGTTCTGTCAGAAGATGAGAAATGCCTATTTGATGATGATAAAGTCCATGTCACTGATGAAACTAGGGTTTGTACTGAGAAGGAATTTCACAGATAGGGTAATGAGGTAGCATTACCAAAAAGAAAGAAACTAAAAGTTGTTGAGTTTGCCTCAGTTATCCATCAGGGAAAGAATCTCAAAATGTTGGGGGAGTTGGATCCTGTGTGGACACCAAAAAACAGACCTAGAAATAAATTCAGACTGAATATGAAGAAGTTGTTGAATCCTAAATTGAACAAAGAAAGAGTAACAGTGATAGATGATTCTTCATCTAATGAAAAATTGAATGATGATAAGGGTGACAGTAAGGGTAAAAGGCCAATGGAATAAGAAAGAGAGTCTGTCCTGACTGATACTAAAATATCTGATATATTTCTAGAGGTACGAAGTCATATGTTGCAGGGACAGCAAGAGGGTGAGACAAAGGGTTCTTACTCAGAAAAGAATGTGATGGTTGAGAAAATGGTTCCATGTAAAGCTGAGAGTGAAGAACACCTAGGTTTTCCTGAAACTCCTACAAAATTGTTGCCAGAAGATGAAAAATTTTATAAGAGATTGAATATTCCATGGCTTCCAAGTGAGATGCAAACCATAGTAGGAAATAAAACCTTTGATTTAGAAAAAGAGAATTTACAGAGAAGTGTAAAAAAATATAATTATAAGGTTGAGTACATGCAGGAGATGAATGATGGCTTGGTCATGGCAAACAGAAGACTCAGAGAGGATTTGGAGGAGGTGAATAGCCACTATCAGGAGTTGATTGGAGTTTCAAGAGAAGCATTGAAAAGAAAGAGGAATATAGAAGGTCAATTCACAATGTTGAAGCAAACCATCCAGGATCTGCAGTAGAAAAATGAAGAAGTAACTAGAAAGATTGTAGATATGGAATCAGATCAACTGAAGGCAAGAAGAAAATCCCAAGCCCTAGAGGGGATAGCCTTGTTAGCTGAAGCAACTAAGGATTTGTAAAGTTTTTTAAGATAATCAGTTATTAGTTAGGTTTGAAAGTTGCTTTATTTTTTTAAATATTATTTAGATGAAACTATTTCGATGGGTAGACTAAAAAGCAGTTAGGGTTCAGTTCCTTAACCAATTTTGGAGGATAGTATTAATGTAAGTCGCAAAGAGGACAGATGGTTCAATTTTTTGGCTAGCAAGAGGAGGTATTCCGACCTTTTCATAAGCTAAGTAAATGACTCTTATGTGCATTTGAAAGAGTTATTATGAAATATATGCTCTATTTACCCTTCAGTTTGTTCTCTGGCTTCATTTATAACTTGTTTTAGTTACTCAGTTGGTAATTTCATTGCTGGTTTAAAGTTTTTTTACTTGGAATGCTTGCCATCTGTGGATGAACCTCAGTGTTGTTTTCTGTTGGATTATGGTTATTATGTTATGCATCTCAGCCTTTCTATGCTTATGATTTAGTGTTTAGTTGGATTTATGAATGCATTCCCTCTTGTCATCAAACTTCTCAACCAAAAAAACTTGAAAACCCTAAAAACCCTATTTTGTTTTATTGAGATTATTGAGATTGTGTTGGCTTGTTCTCTTATAGTCTGGGAACAATTTCTGGAATAAACAGAACTTGTAGTACTATTCCATGTGTGGATCAATTAAAAGTCTCTATGACCAAGAGTTTCAATGTTTGACACTTGAACAATATTAGGAGGAATGAGATGAGATAAAATCTCTCACTCATCAATGTCATTTTAATTATTGATTTCATCTTTAGGTATCATCATCTTATTCAATGTTATCTGGTTCCAAAGGTATCCTATTGACACACCAAGCTCGATTTCTAAAGTTCTTCCAATTGTGAATAATAATTTTTGTTTTGATGCCAATATCACTTTGAATGTTTCTGAACAATTTATAGAGAAGTAATTCACTGAGGCAAAATGATTCAAAGGTAACTGAATTATGCTTAGGAGCTTCACATAACTATGGCCATACTTGAACTATTTCAGGTTTAACTCTTGGCTTCCACGGTTCTTTATTATTGAAATTTTGTAACTTCAAAGGATATTATAAATGTATTTTACTGATGTACCCCAAGGGATATGTTATTATTCCTCTGTTGGGATGTTACTATTGTAATTGGTCTTCATAGATTCATGAGGTAAAGACTCCATTGTAATTTGGGTCAATATTACCCCAATGAATATAAATAATATTGTTTTGAGTCTTCCTAGGTGAATTCGGCCTAGTCAGTTTAGTGGGGCTGACTTTTTAGGGTAAAATTCAAGTGACTTAAAGTGTATAAATAGAGGAGTTGTGTTCCTCATTATAACATAGAATCACTCACTTGATTAGTGAGTAGAGAGAGAGACACATATAAGCAAGCAAGAGAATACATGTTTCACGGTTTTATCTTATGCATCTTATACAAAGGAATTTTTGTTGGGTTTTCTTCTCCTTGAGGGTTTCCCAGGATAAATACTATGCCTATCTTATGGTTTTGTTTCTTTCAGTGATTATGCATATGCTATTGTTGTGAATTTGTATTAAACACTAATGATATCTATTTTAGCATATAAAATCTTAACATGGTATTAGAGCTATCCTGAATAGAACAACTTTCACAAGGTGAAACTTAGTCTCCTCTCCCTCTAGAAGAAATTAGGGTTTCTACAAAGTTTGTAATTTTGAAGATCTCCTACATAGAAATTTGTTCCTCCCTAGAGCGCATCTATTGAGCCCATGATCAAAGTTTTTGGGTGTTTGAATCTTTAGGAAATCCAAATCCTAGTTTATCCCTGAACCAGAAAACTAGAACCAGAAATTATGCAGAAATTATAAACTCGCAAGTAAGATTTGAAGGGTGAAGATTTGGGATCTCCAGAAACCAAGTGGACCAACCAATTTGCCTCAGTCAAACACATATCTTGGTAAGTTCATATTTCATTTTGAGAAATTGCAATTTTTAGTGACCTCTTGGATAGGATGGCCCCAAGCACTAAGCTTGAGAACAAGTTGGAAGGCATAGAAAACTTCCTAGAATGGAAGTAAAGGATTGGTCTCATTATTAAAGATAATTTCCTTGATAAGTACATAAAGGATGAAGTTGCATAACCTATAGAAGTTTAAGCTAAGGAGAAGCATGAGAAAGACCTAATCAAGGCAATGAGGATCATTGTTGATTCTATCTAATATCACTTGATCCCTCAAGTGTCATATAAGAACACACCAAAGTAAATGTATGATGCACTTTCTAGAATGTATGAGGGAAGGAAAAGGAACATAAATATTTAAGAGATCAACTGAACGACACCAAGATAATCAATTGAATATTACTTCACAATGGTCTCCCAGTTCAGGGAACAACTAAGTGCTATTGGAGACACCCTTGATGAGGATGAACTAGTTATGACTGCTGTCAATGGTCTCACTAGACCTTGGGACTCATTCATACAAACTATGTGTTCCATAAAATAAAGTATGAAGTTTGACATTGTATGGGAAGATATCATTCAAGAACAAGGTAGAGTAGATAACATAGAATATCTACTTACATAAGATGATCAAGCTCTAGCCATCCATACTAAAGGAATAAAAAAATCAACCTTCAAGAAGGGTAATCATAAACCTTCATAGAAGAAGTTTCAAAACAAAATAGTAAACAAAGATTACTCAAAGTATCAATACTATAAATGTCATAAGATAGGACACATTTCCAGAGAGTGTCCATAATCATCAAAGAAAAAGAATAACAAAAGACATCATGCTCATCTAGTTGAACATGAGGAAGAAGAAGAAAGACCTTGAAAGAGACTAACAAAAGAAGAATATGTACTATTCTCTGCACTCTCTAGGTCTCTAACACCTAGAGAACATACATGGATTATTGATAGTGGTGCTTCAAAGCACATGAAAGGGAAGAATCAAACTCTGTCAAGACTTGATAAAAATAACTCTCCTCAAAAAGTATCATTAGGAGATAACTATCAATATCTAATCAAATGTATTCGTGAATCAAGCTACAATCTTGACTCTCGAACTTCCATGAAGGAAGTACTGTATGTACAAAGTTTGAAAAAGAACCTACTTTCCATCTCAGTTCTAAATAAGAAAGGATATAGTGTTTCTTTCATATATGGACAAGTACTTATGTGGTCCAAAGGAAATACACTTGAAGATGTTGTGGTCATTTTTGAAGAAAAAGGAGGGTTGTACAAACTCAAAGGACATCCAGAGACAACCCTTGTCCATGAGACCACTAGATCAAGTGAACTATGGCATAGGAGGCTTGCTCACATAAACTAAAAATGAATTACCTATGTGAGAAAGGTGGTAATAGGGTTACCAGATCTAAATATTGATCATGAGGGAACTTGCAAAGGATTTGCAAGAGGAAAGAACATCAAAAATCCCTTTTCAAAAATAAAACAAAGACTAAAGATACGTTGGAATTAATTCATTCTGATGTATGTGGTCCTATGCCAACCACATCTTTAAGTGGATATGAATATTATGTCACATTTATTGATGACTATTAAATAAAGACATGGATATACTTCTTGAAGAACAAGAGTGAAGTGTTCAGGAAATTCAAGGATTTCAAATCCTTTATAGAGAACCATTCAGAAAGAAGAATTAAGACACTGAGATCAGATAATGGTGGAGAATATACTTCAAAATAATTTGAAGCATTCTACAAGGAGTCAGGAATCAAGAGGGAACTAACCACTCCATACAATCCTAAACAGAATGGTGTTGCATAAAGAAAGAATATAACAATTATGGAAGCAGTGGAAACAATGATTCATGACCAAGAACTCTCCATGCACATGTGGGATGAAGCAGCAAGAAAAACCATGTATGTGCAAAATAAATTATCTCGTGGTTCTGTTGGATTAAAGATTCCTGAATAAATGTGTACAGGAAAGAAACCTAGAGTGGGCCATCTACAGATATTTGGATGTCTAGTATATGTACATATTCCGAAAGACATGAGAACTGAGTTTGATACTTATATAAAGAAGGGAATATTTGTTGGATAATGTGAAGTATCTAAAGCCTTCAGAATACACATTTCAAGATTTCATCATATTGAGATTAGTAGGGATGTAACATTTGATGAAGAGATAACTCTTAAGAAATCCAAAAGGTGTTAGCTTGAAGAAGTACATGAAGAGGATGTACCTCCCAGAAATGTAGAAGTTGAACCCTCTTGTGAAATAGTAGCATATGAAGATCATGATATGCTGGAACCTCAAGAACCCCCTACTATGTATATATCTCAAAAGAGAAAACCTACTTGGGTAAGAGAAATCATACAAGAAGAAGTGAGATGTGGAGGTCCAGTAGGCTCCACAAGAACAAGAAAAATATCAAATTCATACTCCAGTTATGTAGCTTTGATTTGTGACCTTGTAGATCAAAAATCCACTAGCTACAAGGAAGCTGCAAAAAAGAAAGAGTGGCTGGAAGAAATTATAGAATAATACCAGTAAATAATGAAGAATGATGTTTGGGATATAGTACCCAAACTAGAAAATAAGAGTGTGCTATCTTCGAAATGGATCTACAAGATAAAACATGTTGCTAATGGAAGTATTGAAAAGTACAAGGAAAGATTTTTGGCTAGAGGATTCTCTCAAAAATAAAGTATTGATTATGAAGAGAAATGTTTTCCAGTATCAAGGTACACTTCCATTACATCATGGACCTTGCTTCCATGATGAAGTGGGATCTACACCAGATGGATGTAAAGACAACCTTCCTGAATGGTATGATTGAGGAAGAGGTCTACATCGAACAACCACAAGGATTTGAAGTCAAATACATACTGAATCATGTATGCAAGTTGAAAAAGGATCTGTATGGACTAAAGCAAGCTCCTAGAGCTTCTTATGGAAGAATAGATAGCTTCTTGACAAGGTTGGGATTTACCAAAAGTAAAGTTGATCCTAACCTTTACATGAATATTATGGATGATGAACCTGTCATACTATTACTTTACATAGATGATCTATTTTTGACTTGAAATAGGAAACAAATCATAGAGAGTAAGAAGAAGATAGCCAAATAATTCAAGATGAAAGATCTTGGATTTATGCATTATTTCCTTGGGCTAGAAGCTTGGGAGAGACCAGAAGAAATATTTCTAAACCAAGGAAAGTATCTAGTATAAATCTTGAAAAGATTTGATATGTTGGATTGTAAAGTCGTGGCCAGACCCATGGATACCAACCTGTAGCTGTTATATGATGAATCATCAGAATTAGTGGACATGACTATGTACATATCGAATATTGGGTCATTGATGTATCTTATTGATCGAAGTGTTGCTGCAAAGGATCGAGAAGATTGAAGTGTTGCTGCAAAGGATCAATAAGATAGAAGTGTTGTTGCAAAGGATCAAGAAGATCGAAGCGCCACTACAAAGGATTGAGAATATCAAAGTTCCTTTATAAAGGATTAAGAAGATCAAAGTGTTGTTGCAAAGGATCAAGAAGATTGAAGTGATGCTGCAAAGGATCGAGAAGATTGAAGTGATGCTACAAAGGATCGAGAAGATCAAAGTGCTGTTGCAAAGGATTGAAAGATTGAAGTGTTGATGCAAAAGGATCAAGTGATCATGTGTTGCAGAAGATGAATACATCGAAGAGTAATTTTTCTAGTTACCAATGATTGTTGAAAATTTCTTATTGAATATAGATGTATTACCTCGATACAGCTAAAGATGCTCTTTCTTGTTACTCCTATAGTTGATGATGATGTTGTCTGTAGAGTGCCCTTCTTGTTAGGGAGGGGTGTTCAAATATTGTAACTTCAAAGGATATTCTAAATGTATTTTATTCATGTACCCGAAGGGAAGTGTTATTATTCCTCCATCAGGAAGTTGTTATTGTAATTGGTCATTATAGAGTCATGAGGTAAAGCATCCATTTTAATTTGGGTCAATAGTACCCCCAATGAATATAGTATAATAATATTTTGAGTCTTCCTAGGTGAAGTCATCTGAGTCAATTTAGTGGGGCTGACTTGTTAGGATAAAATTCAAGTAAACTAAAGTGTATAAATAGAGGAGTTGTGTTCCTCATTATAACATAGACTCACTCACTTGAGTAGCACATAGGAGAGAGAGAGAGAGAGAGAGAGAGAGAGAGAGAGAGATCAACAAGGAGGAGAATACTCATTTTGGGGTTTTATCTTATACATCTTATACAAAGGAAGTTTCGTTGGTTTTTATTCCCCTTGAGAGCTTCTTGGGTTAAATAATGTGTATATCTTATGATTGTGTTTCTTTCAATGATTTTGCATATGCTACTATTGTGAATTTGGATTAAACACTAATGATATCTAGTTTATAATATAAAATATTAACATGTATTATGTTGTTGCACTGAAAGACCAGGATCATGTAGTGTCAATCAAAGATAAGTGTTCAAGGAATGGAGGTCTATTTTGGTATAGTTCTAAAAACCCATATTTTTTCAAGAATTTGTTGTTATCTGAGTTAGAATAAAATATTTTAAATATTTTTCTACCAATATTAACTGAAACTAATCTATGGCTAGAAATAACAAGGGGAATATTTAGCAACGTATAACATGTTTCATGTTCTCCTATATCTCTTTCCATAATTGTTTCAGCAAGAAATTTTTTATATGCACATATAGAGGTAATTTCAGAGTCAACAACATTGGAAATTCTTGTCAACATGTCTTGATAGCTTTATGATATTATCTCAGCTTTTGAAGCATACTTTGAAATGTATTTCAAAACTTCATGAAGTGAAATAACTGGATGGAAATCAACATTGGCACGCCACTTTGAAAGAAAAGGAATGTTGTAGTAGGGCTTTCATGCTAGCTACAGAGCAGGAACAGATCCCTTCCATCTATAGGATAGAAGGGTAGGGTTCCTGTGAGAATGGAAGAACACTAAGAAATAGAAAACAAAAATAAAAACGAAACCCTTGCACACAAGGTTAGGACTAAGCTCCACAACCCTGCATCAAACTTGTTAGAAAACAAAGAGATACCTACAAGAAATCAATGGATACCTGTAACTTAATGTTAAACCACAAACCTGCAAACAAATAATGTTAGAAAATAAAGCAAAAACAGAAAATAGACAAGTATACCTTCTCTGGTTGGAATGGGCCACCATGCCCTAGCTTGGAGATGCACCTCTCAGTGGATGGGGAGATTTGGCTCAATGGAGAAATGGAGGAGAGGGAGGGTGAATGGCTTGAGAGGAAAATGGTCTCAAGGCACTCACATGGGCAACATAACAATAGGGAGAGAAGGAGTGAGTTGAGAGTGACCCCCACCCCTCTATTTATACTTTTTCTTAAGATTTGTAGGGTTTTAAGCCCCTGGTTATGTCTTTATCCCTTTTTTTGGGCTTTTAGCCCCTTTTGCTCAATCTTTAGCTCTTTTGGAGGTTTTAAGCTCCTTTGAGGGGTTTTAGCCCCTTTTTTGAGGCTTTAGCCCCTATGAGAGCTATTTTGGCTCGTTTTAGGAGCGTTTAAGCCCTTTTTCATATTTTTAAACCTTATTGAGGGTGTGGGGATGAAATGGGGTCAAATGAGGGTTGTACATGGATTTCTTTAGGTTGTGTAGGTCATGTACAGCTCATTGTGGGATTTTTTGGGTTAACAAATGTTATGAAAATTTAACATGTTGTTGTTACGTGTAAGTTCATATTTTTTCTGTCCTTTTTCATTGAAAAATAATTTTGACTGGTGTTGAAGTTCCCATGGTGCATTGTATTAGCACATGTAGGAGGATCCTTTTTTTTGTAAACATGAATGACCACTACATCTTTTGTGTCATTTCAATCGATTCACTAATTGCTCATAATCATCAATGGGATTGGTATTGAATATTTCACTCGTATCCAATAAGAAATGATCTTCTTGTAGAGGTCAATGAATAGATATATTCCTGATGTGGCAATCACGAGGATTCCATGTTGTTACATAATTGTCAAAGTACTATCTTGCACTATCAACTCTTCTTATGTATTTCCAATCTAATTGTCCCATGTCTGGTGCACCTCCTAACCACAAGAAGCCATGGATATGTGCTGATACCCTATGTTTCCATTCATACATATGATACTTATCATGTAATAATGCTATTAATGTGCAAGAAAATTTCAAGTAATAATATAAAATGTTAGGTTAAAATATAGAATAAGGAAATGATGTACATGTCCCAATAGTCTTTATCATGAAGGTATTTCCCAATTATTTCTTTACGAAATATACTGAAACATTCATGCATATACTTTGCAACAATATGTGGATATTTTATAACATTATTAGTTCTCCATCTATTTCTGTTTTGTGCACATACAGGTGAAGAATTGGGCATCACTTTATGTAGGTCTGGCCACTTGGTATCAGCTGCACTTAGAGTGAAAAAAAAGTTGGGAAACCAATTTGTGATATAATGTCAGTAAACTTACTATGACATATGTTCCAATATGCTTTTTCTCCTCAAAGATGTGAACCAAAACACATTAATCGTTCAACTAATTAGGTGTCTGGGAATTCACTGAGCTCCTTATGTAAATATTCAATTGTGGTAGGTATGCCATCTTCAATATTTTTTTCATGAATACAGTAGTTGTTCCTTGGCTTCGATGTCTCATAATCATGCTCAATACAAAATACCAAAACCTTGGATGTTTTCCAATCCTTTGATCACAATATTTAAGTAGTTGCAACCCATATTCATGTAAGTGGACAATATTCAAACGTGGTTGCAACCAATCAGCAATGCCCATGGAAAACAATGTTGGAAATTCCATGTCAAAAAACCTTCTGTGTTGTATTCATTTTTGGAGACAAACCAATATTTGGTCATTCCATTTGTAAATATGACAAAGAAGATTCCTTGTTAACAAAGTTTTGTATCTCTTTTATTTCTCTTTCTGTATTTGGCATTCTAACTGTAAAAGACAAAGAATGAGTTTCGAGTTGATGAATTCCAAATCTATCAATGCCATCATAATTCTCTTCTTATTCAGCTATGTTAGAGTTTATATAACGCAATCTAGCATAGACATCTGTTGGTTGGTTCGGGAGACATAAAACTGATTCTAGATCAATTTCAACATCTCGGTAATATTTGTCCATTCATATTTTTTAATGCAATGTATTCATTTCTCGCGACCTACTAACAATGAAATCATAGTGCTTTGATGAAATCCCTTCTCTTTTGATAATTAATATGTCTAGGTATTCTATTCAATGAGGAAGAATATTAACAATTGAAATGATATCTTGTGGGAAGATGATTGTATGATTGTTGTATTTATATTGACCTCCACGTGCATGTGTGAGCTGTAGTATTGTATTCACTTGTGCTATTAGTATTTCTTCAACCTATGTCAAAATTGGAAAAACAAGAGGTTTTTTACTAGGATTCATGTTTTTATCTTGATATAAACGATGGATATCATGCTCTTTCCTACATCTCACACAAATAGGTCCTTTATCTCGTCTGAAAACAATGATTCTTAGGTAGGATTCGTGAAAAACATTACACATTTGCACAAATGACAATTTATAAATTTGGGAAGGAAATGCTTGAGGGAAAGGGGAAATTTGTTGGAAAAGCTCAATCATATTTATTTATGTATGTATATTAAAACCTTGATATCGAGCATGGAAGTTATCATTCATTACGGATTGATATGGGACTGGGAAACATGAACTCTCTCCTCTATTGTTTTGACGATGTATATTCCTGACTTGACTTCGTCGAGTACCATTTCCTGTAACGTGACCCATATGGTTGTCATCATGAAAATTATATTGAAGTTTGTTTTCCATCATATTGTTGAGATGATTTGGGGTTTGATTGTTGTTTCCTCGACAAGCCTCTGTGTCAGTATCCTGAAAAGTGAAAATGTTGTTGTTAATTTTTATGTTAAATCTTCTAGTATGATCAAAATATACAACTTTATTATTAATAGGTTGACTAATACCTTTGATGTATCAAGAAAAATAGTCCTTTGTGCATATCCACTTGGCCTACTGATCATGACTTGATTTTGAAATATTGCTTGTTCATTCATTGGTGTTGAGCTCTTTTCTTGATTGAAGTCCATGTTCCTTAGTTGGCTTCACTGAACATAATCATGACCAACGTTTTGTATAGAGTCATTGTCACCAGAAGACAGCAAGGAATTGATTGGTCTCCTTTTTTTTAGACAATTAGGGCTAACAACACTGACTAGTTTTTGTCCCTTTATGTTACTATTCTGAAATTTGAATATGGGTTCACATCTAATTATTGCACACTAAGATGAAATACTATTGTATCTAATACCAATTTAATTTGATTAAGGTTGAATGCATGGTTTATGTTGTGGATATGTGAAATGATACCTTGGTTGTTCCAAGAGAAACAGTTCTTGGTGATAAATTTGTATATAGATTGTGAGTTGATTTTGAAACCTATGTTATTCATTAATTAACAATGCATTGTTTGTGTGACTGTCTAAGTCATTCCTAGTATACTTTGAATTCGTGTCATTTTTTGTACCAAGATAAATTGTTCTTATTCCACTGCTTCTTTATTCTATATTTGTGTTATCATTATGTACTATTTCATTTTGATTTTTCTGGATAACATCATTTACCTCATCAAATGCTCGATTCGTACAATTGTTGTAAGTAGATATCTAAACATTGAAGATGTATGTGAGTTTATATATATTCTACACATAAATACATATTCAAATATATACAAATAAATCCATGTAACCCTTATACCTATGTACCATGATTAGAAATATTTTTTTCCAAAAATATGATCTATGGATGGTTCAATAATCCCATTCAATATTTTATTACAATTATCGTTATATGTAGGTGTTGATTCCAGAAGTTGACTTCGATGATTTGATCTCCTAATTATATCATATATGATCTGGAATTTAGTGGGATCTTCTTGAGAATCAATGACGTTAGAAAAGAAATGACCACAATGTTCTCTTCTTTGTTTATTCATTTTATCATTATTCTTTTCATACTTTAAATGATGTTTCCTATTAATATCTTTTTTTTCCCTAATAGTATTTTTGTCGGGATTGATTTTTTGTGTAAGATAGTGTTTCCATCAAGTTCTTCTCACTGCTACAATTATTATTTTTCTCTCATGACATATCTACATGAACATATAAAATTAGCTATTGTGAAACCATTTTAGTGAATGAAGATATGTTATAGGTTTAGCAAGAAGAAACAAAAACATAACATTTTTCAATTTTTTTCAATTAACATGTTATAGTCTTTCTACTATCCAAGAATACTAATATATTAACTAATATGTTACTCAAATTTGTATCCAAGACATATCAAAAGAAAATGGCATCTATGATATATTTCTATTTCAAAGAGAATGTACACTACAAAACACTTAAAAAGTCCTTTGGAAAGAAATAGATCCAATAAATATGATAATGAAGTAGTAACTGTTGTTTAGGATTAAACAGCATTGTAACCTAGGGTCTGGGGTTACGAACTTACTTATAAACTTGTAGACAATTAGCTTTAGTAAAGTACATAAAGGAAATAGGAAGAAATACTGGACTCACCCGATTACCGACGGTTGATCCAAGCTTGATCTTCTTCCGTTCTACTTCTCTCCAAAGCTTTCAGGGATGCACCTCCTTCACCTGCAAAGAGTAAATTCTCCAAGTACAATATTATATATGTATATATGATAGGTTAGATAAACAATACATTATAATGATTATCTTTGGAGAACTTAGAAGTCTTATGGAGCAGAGGTAGTACCTGAAACAAATACATGATAATGTCATATACAAAGTCATATCTGAGGATGCTATGTTCAATATACTGGAACAATAGCTCCTTTACAATATTTGAGTACATCATATAGTACAGGTACAAGACCACGTATATTACAAAGGTGGATCAAAGCCACAATATACAATAATGATGAGTCTTCAAAGATCTAGAAGCTGTGTAAGTAACCACAACATAATCTTGCGCAACTTAGTCCATGGATGTGAAACTAAGGCCTTCATAAAAAATCCCAAAGAACCAGTACAATCCAAGCCATGTGCATAGATGTTATTGAAGTCGAACATGGATCAGATTCAACAGATTGTCAACCAATAGGTGATAATCAACAACTAAATCAAAGGAATTCACCCATAATGAAAGTGAATCCTGAGGTACGATCATCAAAAATCTAGGTCTTTGTCATCAGGAAGTGTTGATGCGAAACCATACTGTGATAAGGAAGGCAATAGATCCTCCAACAGATCACAAGAGTGACTAGGAACTGGGTAAAGGAAGGGAGACACAAGTAGTGACAAATACGACAACGATGTAATCAGGATATAGATCAGACACAAGGTTAATTCCTTGAACAATGATCATGACATAGAGATGACCCAAGGAAGATTTTAACTTTACAGATAGTACAACTAGACTTATCTGTCATGTAGGAGACATGATCAGATTCCCCAGGTAGAACTCACAAGGTGAGGAGTAAGAAACTTAAAGTAATAGCTCAACTAAAAGTGAACAATGAGACATGAGTGTTATCAACCCAAATGGATCTTCTCCATCCGAGTGCCGACATTCCCTATGTTGTTACACAAAAGGTCATTTTAGGATTGAAGTTTGCCAAAACACTATAGATGTGCATGACATGAGATGCATTTATCCTTCAACCAACTTTCCATATGATCTTTCTAAGTGTTGATTGGCATACGCAACTATCTTCATTGAAACTCACGTACGTACGTGACTATTTTAGTTGACAACTTGTGTATTGTACGTGACTATATCCATTGCAACCCATGTACATCAGCATACATGGGTTTCCTTTAAGCAACTCACATGTCATACATGTAGAAATTCAGGCCAGAA
>LPNX011076201.1:0-31041 GCA_001517045.1 Pseudotsuga menziesii | reverse complement strand
ACTTGCACATGGTGGGACTCATGAACTAGGCAAATAAGACAAAAATAAATGAATTAATGTCTAAGTGGGTAATACTATGGGTTTGATTATTCTAACAATACACAGGCTGCCTATATTAATAGTCACGTACATCTCCATTCGACATTAAAAAATATAAATCACAATTAATGGAGATTAGTTGGGCCCTAATCATTAACTACCCCAACTATCTCAACCTCCTCAACCTTCGAAACCACTCTATTTCCCAAAGTATAAATAGAGGCTTTGGGGAGACCATTAATCAATGAAGTTTAGAGAGAAAATTTATGCTGGTGGTATATCCTCAGAAGTCTTGGAGCAACAGGACTCAGAGTCCTGTAGAGGAGTCCTTGTCTCAGGCGTTGGGTTGTACACTTGTCTCATTCACTAATTGTTAATAAAGAGAATTCTTCTTCCAACATTGTGTTGAGTCTCTTTTATGTATTATGGTTGATGAATATATTTGATTAGCACTATTTATATTGTTTATCTAACCTGTCATATATACATATATAAGATTGTACTTGGAGAATTCACTCTTTCTATGTGAAGGAGGTGCATCCCTGAAAGATTTGGAGAGAAGCAGAGTGGAAGAAGATCAAGCTTGGATCAACCGTCGGTAATCAGGTGAGTCCAGTATTTCTTCCTATTTCCTTTCTGTACTTTACTAAATCTAATTGTCTACAAGTTTAGAAGTAAGTTGGTAACCCTAGACCCTAGGTTAAAAGGGTGTTTAATCCTGAACAACAGAACTGGCGACTCTGCTGGGGAGCCCAGCTTGCTGTGGGTTAACTCTGTAGATCCTTGCCCATTCTTTGCTTTGATTTAGTGTGTGGTGTTCTATCTTGGTTTAGACTTATAGTGGTGTTTGAAGACCTTTATAAATTTTTATTTTGTTGAAAAATTTTACTCTTGTACGCGGGTTGTTGTGGTACACAGTCGTGTACAGAGGTCTGTGTACGCAGGTTTCTGTATTAGACAGTTGCATTCAGTATGTAGGTTGCTCTTGTGAACAGTTGCGTACAAGTCTGAGCAACCAAATTTTTGGGGTTGGGTTTCTTGTCCCTATCCTTCTCTGGATTTTGTCTTGCTTAATGGTCTTTAGTATTGGAATTGCACTATTGGTTTGATAGCACTGTTAACCATACTTCGTGCTTTTTGGTAAGCCCTTGAGTTTCTATTGCTTGGATTGTCTTTCTTTTAGCAATTTGAAGTGGATTTTCCTGTTGGGTGATAGGTCCAAGTGCTGGTTGTATGAATTGGTGATCAGGGTTATAGATACCATATGTCCCATTCTATTTCCAAATAGTGTTGGGTTGACACTTGCCTTTGATTGATTTCAGTGATTTCCATTCATTATGTCCTCCCAAGCTGGGCATTTTCCAAGTCTTCCTTAGGTGGTTGATATTTGGTTTTTATAAATCTGCTTTACTTCATTTTTCTTACTTTATATAGTTAGATTATTCAAGCATACTCAATAATTTTTGCATTTAGGTGCATAGTAATCTTTGAGGAATTTGAAAAGTGAAAAGAAAAGCATTGGAAACATTTGCATTTGAATTGCATATGGTAGTTTTACTTTCAGTTTTTAAATAAAATATCAAAAATTACAAGAATAAGTCTTAGTTTTCTCTTCCTTAGTTGCATTTTCATTAGTTTATATTTAAAAAAAAAAAAAAAAAAAAAGAGAAGCTTGTTTTAAGTAGTGATATTTTGCTTTGGAATTGATTTGTGCACCTATTTTTTATGTTTCTTATCTAGTCAATAATATCATATTATCTTACTCCACTTGCCTTCTGAGTAAAAACAACCCTTAAAATGAATGGTATAATTAAAATTTATTAGTAATTTTTGTTTTATAGGGCCATACACCTACTAACTTAGGCTAGACTTGTGGGATAGGAAGTGTAGACTCCCCATAAGTACTTAAGGTCATACATAGTGGCCAATTGATACGTAAATCCTTCTCTTTATCGATAGTATCTAGGAATCTCCTCTCAAATGAGAGTTAAGCACGAGGCCACATGGAGGCATTGGACTAGGGAGATAACCCTTCGATTCCTTGTCGAAACGTAGATCAAGGTTTTTACACATCTGGGGATTCTGTCCTAGACAGAGTTTTGGGCTCAGCTACCCTTCCCATGCATACAAATCAGGCTTGCGACTGTCCCCTCAGACTATTGTTATAGTTAAGGTATCATCTAGTCTCTTGACATCTAGGGTTTATGCACAGGTAAACCGAAAGGCTATTTCTGGTTCACCTTGGACAGGCTTGGAAGGTAACTCTTGTTGAAAGTGTAGGAGGGCGGTGGGTGATTCCTTCGCTTGTGCCTAAGAACCTCTTCAAGGACGCCAAGAAACTGTCTCTCAGCTTTATTTGGGAAAGCATATCTTGTACACCTTGTGATTGTTGAGACATTAGGAATTTTTATAGTGATTTCTCTAGGGTTTGTCTGTGTTTATCCGGCCTTAGGGTTTGAATAGTCAAATTTACAACCATGGAGGACAAGGCTATCAGAAGGTCACGAAGGTTGCAAAACCTTCCTCTGCTTATTACATTGGAACCTCCACCTCCCCCTAAAATTTGGAGATTGGACACAGATGGTTCTTTTGAACTGATAGGAGTTAGTGAAGTTCTAGGTGAACCAGAACTTAGGGAAAACTATTTCAATTTAAACACAGTTGAGATAGAATACTTGCAGGTTGATGAGTTTGCAAGGAATTTTAATGCACCTCTAACTGAATTAAACAATCCTTTGATCGTTCAGGTTCGTCCTTTCGATCCAGCCATGATTGGTGTCCCTGTAGGAAGAATAATGTCTATTGTAGTATAAAGTTCTTTTACTTCCACCTCAACCACTCCGGCTAAAGGGGTACTACCTCCCCTGGTAGGTTTCCCTAGATCAATTTTACCTACTATGCACTTAACTCCAGTGAGCCGAGTGGTTCAACCACCGACTCCCACAAGTCTAGCAGGTGCTTCTGTTGGTATGGTCACTCAGATTCCTAGTGTACCTATAGCTCCTACTTCCTTCACACACACTGCCTAGAGTGGTCTTATAGGATCCTCGGCTTTTGTCCAAGGATTTCCTTGCAATGGGGGGCACATTCCCCCATCCACTCTATACGTAGGCCCAACACCCTCATATGTAGGGGTGCAGTTTGGAAACACTAACTCTTGTTGTCAAGGTTTTCAAACTCTAGTTTTTGCTCCATTCACGAGCTCTCCCTTTTCGATTTTTAGTGGAGGGATACCTGCTTTTGTATTTCAAACCCAAGTTTCGACTGGGGCAGATAGAACCTTTTATACTGCACGTCACACAAACAATCCTGTGGCTTATCGATGGAATCCTTTCCAAAGAAACCCATCCACTTCACAACCAACAGTAGGGGGAAACCCCACCTTCACATATGGGAATATGGGGGCAAGTCCTTCTAATCCCCAAACTAGTACTTTTAGTTCTTCAGTTAGACCTAAGCTTCCTTTCTTGGCAACGTTAAACTTGCCAGATT
Source organism: Pseudotsuga menziesii (assembly GCA_001517045.1). Classification (NCBI taxonomy): domain Eukaryota; kingdom Viridiplantae; phylum Streptophyta; class Pinopsida; order Pinales; family Pinaceae; genus Pseudotsuga; species Pseudotsuga menziesii. The sequence continues at coordinate 27,510 of LPNX011076201.1, read as the reverse complement.
TTTCTAAAATGATGAATGACCTAGTGAGACATGATCCCTCCTGGCCACCCGTCCCTACCAAGTTGCACTCAAATATCCCAAAATTCGAAGGCAAATTTGGTGACGATCTTGGAGCTCATGCCACCAATTTCCGTTTATGGTGCTCTTCCAACTCACTGAATGAAGATTCAGTTCATTTGAGGCCATTCCAAACAACTTTGATGAGTACTGTAGAAAAATGGTACATTGATTTGCCTTCTGCTACGTTTAGCAGTTTTTGGGACTTGGCTAACGCTTTCCTTAGTCACTTCTAGCTTCCTGTATGATATGATTTCAGAATGGAATTGTTGTCTACCTTCCGGTAGAACAAGGCCACCCATATCTTGGATCACATCCAAGAGTGGAGGAGGTAGAAGAGCCTTATTAAAGCCACTATTCCTCCTGAGTTCTTATTAGAATGGTTCCTTAAATCCCTATTTCCTTATATATATAAGGATGTATCTACTTCAGGAGTGACGAATGAGGAAGAAGCTATCCTTAGGGCCTAGCAACTATATTTGATATATTCTCAGTCTGGGATCTTATATGAGATTATCCCTAAGGCACCAAGGCCAACACACAATGCAGAGAAACCTAAGCCTGGACCCCATGCAGATGGTGTGGTTGGTTCTGTGAATTCTCCCAATGTAGAATATTTGGGCAAACAACTCCATCAGCTGTCCATCAAACATTCTACAACAGAGGAATCAAAGGCTGCCCCCTCACCCCAAAATGCAAATGTTTTTTCACAAACCTCTCAGAAGGGAAATCAGCAGCTCGGTGGGAAAAATAAGAGAGGAAAGAAAGGGGAGGGAAACCAAAACAAGCAAAAAGCCACAAACAATGTTGATGGGGGCAAGAAAGAAAAGGAGAAGGTGAAATTCCCATGTAAGTTGTGCCATGAATATCACCTCACCCATATTTTTCCCCTTATGGAACAAGCTCAAAAGCTATTAAAACTCAACAACCAACTATCCTGAAGGATCCTTTTCCCCCAGGATAGAACTCTGCTTCAGCTTCAAATGCAGCAAGGGGCACCTCAAATTCCCCTAACCCCAATTATATCAACATGGTTTGATCCCAAACTTTACTACAGACCAGGAATAAGAACTACAAAAAAGATACCTTGGAGAAGGGTAAGTCAATAGGTGAAACTTCTAACCCTCTCACGATTGAGAAACTTGCCGAAATTATGCCCAAGATACCGAAATGTGTCTTTAAGAAGACCTTGCATAATCCTAATGCTAGGGCTGCAGCAAACTACTCCGTAGTTGAATACTTATCCAAAAATTCTTGTGCAATGTCGGCTTTAGAGCTGTTACAGAGTTGTCCCGCCCAGCGGGATGCACTCTTAGCAACCTTAGGAAATATGGACTCATCGAGTCTCATGGAAAAATTTAATTTGTCTGATGTCAAAATTCACCTACCATATCATGTAGCCTTATCGATATATGTTATCCATGGTGGAAATACCATTGGAAGAGTAGTTGTCGATGAGGGTGCTTCTACATGTGTTATGTCCTTATCCTTTTGGAAAGCTCTTGGATCCCTAGAGCTGCTCTCATCAAACACCCTACTTACTGCTTTAGACGAAAGGTTATTGCATCCACATGGTATCCTACCGGATTTTGAAATTAAGCTAGCAGGGAAAGTGGTGTCTGTTGAGATAGAGGTGATTGATGCACCTTTGGATTATAATTTGCTCTTGGGAAGAAGTTGGACATATGCCATGTCTGGTATTGCATCGACCGTCTTTCAGGTGGTAGTGTTTCCACATGAAGGGAAGTTGGTTACTGTTGACCAACTCAGCTTTACTCGAAAAGGCCCCATGGAATCTAATGAGTCCACTGTGCCATTGGTTGATTAGGTCAAACCTGCTTCAGAGAGCTTAGGGCTGGAATGTACACATCATTGATGGGCACATTTGATCTTCCAGCTCCGATTAATTATATAGGTTCTACTAGTGTGGGGAATTCCATATCTACGGTTGTTGATAGGACTGATCCTTGGGTTCTCCCTTCCCACCATGAACCTGAAGTGCCCTTATCGGTAGCGGAAGTGGCTTATCAAGATATTACCCAAACCGCTGTTGATCCCTTTCCGGTCCCCCTCACAGTCTCAGAGGAACTGGAAGAAGCCTATTTGCCTGCTTGGGCAGAAAACTCTTTGCATTCTATAGATTGTTTAGATATGGTTTTACCTTCTGATGAAGCCATTCTGGAAGCCATGTGCAGAAGAGATAAGACCTGTGAAGATCTTCACCGTTGATCTTATTTTCTTCTAGAGTTAAGCAGGATAGAGAATCAAGAGTTTCATATGAGACTGGCAGACGATGTTGATATTCCCATTAATCCCTTACCAAGGGAAGGAATGCTTGTTGAGGGGAATATGGAAAATATTTATGCTACCATCCCTATCAACATCTCTGTAAATCCTGACGTTGTAGAAAATATACATATCGGCGCAAACTTCTCTCCTGAGGAGATTGTGATCTATACAGCCTTGTTTAGGGAATTTCGTGACGTTTTTTCCTGGTCATATGAGGAGATGCCATGCATTGATCCATCTATAGTTAAGCACGAGATCCAAACATACCTTAATGCTAAAACTGTTCAGCAAAAGTTGAGACCTATCAACCTGCGTAAAGCAGCGACAGTAAAGGCTGAAGTTGAAAAACTGTTGAAATTCGGTTTCATTTATCCCATAGATTTGATAGAATGGGTATCCAACCCTGTTCCTGTCGATAAAAAGCAAGGGACCATATGCGTTTGTGCTGAATTTTGATATTTAAACAAATCCTGTCCTAAGGACAAATATCCTATGCCATTTATAGATCAAATTATTGATGCTTGCGCGGGAAGTGAAGTCTTTTCGTTTATGGATGGTTTCTCCGAATATAATCAAATTAAAATTAAACCAGAAGACCAACATAAAATAGATTTTATTTGTCCTTGGCGTGCCTTCGGATACAAGAAAATGCCCTTTGGATTGAAAAATGTTGGGGCAACCTTTCAGTGGGAAATGAATTTTTCCTTTCACGATATTAAAGCCATTGTTGAACCTTACCTTGATGATCTGCCTGCACATTCTCGTAATAGGATCGATCATCCAGATCACTTGCATTTAATTTTTGAATGATGCAGATACTATAATATTTGCTTGAATCCCCACAAGTGCATTTTCTGTGTCGAGTCAAGGAGACTGCTCAAATTCATTGTTTCTAACAAAGACATTCAAGTGGATCCTTTGAAACTTGAGGCCATTGTAAATCTACCTCCTCCTCGATCTATCAAGCAGCTTCAGAGCCTGCAAGGGAAGTCCAATTTTATTCGGTGTTTCATTGTAAATTATGCCAAGACTACTAAGGGTTTCATGCACGTGTTAAAACAGGACACCCCATTTGTATGGGATGAAATTGCACAGCTCTCTTTCGAGGCATTGAAAAAAGCTTTGTTGTCGGCATCATTATTGCAACCGCCAGATTACTCTAGGGATTTTATATTGTATCTGGCCACATCTGAGTTGGCCATAGGGGTATTCCTAGTCTAGGAGGACGATAAGCTCCAAGAGCATGTCATTTACTATCTCATTCATGCTTTAGCTGGACCTGAACTTAGGTATTCCCATGTCGAAAAGTTGGCCTTAGCAACTATTTATGTTGTTCAGAGGTTACGTCACTACATCTTACTAAGGACTACGACAGTAGTGGCAGATGTTAATCCATTTCAATATGTTTTGTCTCGATGGATAGTTGGAGGAAAATTCAACAAACGGATTGTCATTCTCCAAGAGTTTGACTTGGATTTTCAGTCCTCCAAATCCAAAAAATCCTTAGTTTTTACTGAGCTCATTGTAGAATTTCCAGTAGAGGAAGATGTATCTATTGAAGAAGAATCATTCCCAGATGAGCATATCTTCTTGATTTCCACCTCTAACCCTTGCTATGGAGATATACTTATCTATCTCTAGACTTTGAAGTATCCTACAGCTTTCTCATGGGAAGAATGACATAAACTATGCATACATGCCAAGAAATACCTCATCATCGAAGATACTTTATACTGTAGGGGGATAGATTCCATTTTGCATCGATGTCTTACCCATGAGGAAGCGGATATTGTCCTAAATGATGCCCATAGTGGAGCGTGTGGGGGTCATTTATCTGGGTTAGCAATGTCCCAGAAGATATTACGTACCGGTTATTTCTGGCCCACAGTCTTTAAAGATTGTGTGGAAGCCGTGAAGCGTTGTCATCCTTGTCAACTTTACACCAGAACGATGTGGTCACATCCCACTCCGTTATTTCTCGTCATCTCAGTGGGACCCTTCATGAAGTGGGGGATTGATTATGTGATGTGTAACCCAACCTTGGCTGGGGGGCACAAATATATCATTGTCGTTGTAGACTATTTTACGAAATGGGCAGAGGCAATGCCCACCTTTAAAACTGATGGGGAAACTGTTGATGTAATTATAACTTCGGAATGTATTCACTTGTATTTATTATGTATTGCAACCTAATGTTTATTCCAGGATGTATTTTAATGTATTTTAGTCATGTCATACCCCGATGTTTATTCCAGGAAGTTTCTATAATGAGAAATTCATGTCAAGTCATTGTGGGTAACCCTCCTATTGGTCAAGGGTTAAAGTCCCCAAAGTTGTGGGGCCCTAGGGTTATTAGACTATCCTAGTGAAGTAACCCTAGGTGAGGCATTGTAAGTTAGGGCAATATTCCCCACCATTGTGTTACCCTCCTATTGGTTGGAGGAGGCAAAGTCCCCACAAATGGTGGGGAACTAGGGTTATTAGGCACTCCTAGAGATGTCGGCTCTAGTAAGTAATTGTTAAGTGAGGCCGACATGATGGAGTGGGTTCCAAGTGAACAGAAGAATATAAATAGAGAGTGATTCTCTATATTTAGGACACACACACTAACTCATTGGGGTGCATGAGTGAGAGAGGAGAAGCTCTCTCAGTATGAGAGAGAGAGACTGCTGCTATCGAGAGATCATCTTAATATTTTGGGGTTTTACCTTTTGTGCTGATTCCATCCCTGAGAAAGTTGCGGGGTTTTATCCTTTATGGTTTCCCCAAGGAAAATTATTTGTGTCTCTTTTCTCTTGTGTTGTGCTTGTGTTTTATTGATGTGCATGTTATTCTCTCAGTTAATGATCCTAAGATCATAATGGTAGCTTATATGATAAAAATCTAACATCGTATCAGAGCTAACCAGAGAAGAAGACATTGTGCAGCTGCAAAGGCTAGGGATTCTTAATTTTTGGGTCTCTCTCCACAATTCATCAGCAAAAGTATGCTAGGATGACTCTCCATTGAAGGGCACATCTTTCTGTCGAAGCGGAATTCAATTCCGAGCATTTTCAGTATTCGATGCAAAAATTAGGGATTTCTACAGAAGAGGGATTTTTTAGTGAGCCCAGCATAGGATTTTTCTCCTCATCAAAATCCAATTTTAGAGACCTGGATCAAGAAATGTGGTTGGGTGAAACTTCAGGAAAGTCAAACCCTAATTTGACCCCGAGCTAGAAAAGCCCTAAATACTAAACCTACTAAGTTTTGGTACATTCGCTATATCCCAATATTGGCAAATGATCAAGAGCTGAAAATTCCAAGGGCCGAAGATAAAATCTTGATGAACACTTTATCCAAACTGCAGTCTCATATTCACTATATTCTGGGAGATATGATCCTTCCAAGTTAGGGTTCCATCCTCTTCCAGAATTCATCCATAAACAAGACACCTGGGGAGAATTGCTATAGATTGGGCTACAAAGTTCCAAATGGAATTCTGGAAGATGTTACAGAAAGGGAACAGACTTTGTTTTCTATATTCCTAATTTCAAACCCAAAATATGAAACCGTGACACGAGGCAGTCCATACAACTTCGCTATTTTGAACAGACCTGTAACAGGTCACCTTGGGAAAAGGATCATAAATCCAAATTGGTGAAACCTGTTCTGATGAAACCCATGTTTTTGGATCAGGAACATGCAAGGTTGCGTCAATGTGAAATTTTACACACATAGGAGTAGTAATTTCAGTGATATCATAGAAATAGTGACAGGCATTTCTGTAGAAGAAATTGGAAAACTAGGGCTTCCTGTTCCGGGAGTTTCCCTCCACTATTTTCAGAAAAGGAGTACATTGGACAGCTCCATTTGAAAATATATATATTTCTATCCAATCAGACCTGAAATATTCCAAGTTTCAAAATTTAGGGTTTCTCTAACAAACCCTAGATCAGCCAGCTCTGGAACCAGGACGGATACCTCAAAACTACAAGATCTAATCTTTCGTTATTTTCATTTGAGGTTCTCATTTCAAAGTGATCTATCACATCAGCTTGATGACAAGCTTGGGGAAGTTGAAAACTTCCAATCCTGGAAGTATATGATCTCTCTGAAGAAAATTGATTGGACACCTACATGAGTATATAGGTTCCAGTTCTAGAGGGAGATGAGGCTAGAAGCCTTTCACAAGAAGAACTTGGTCAAGGCTAAGAATATCATTGTTGATTCAGTCACGAATCAACTTGTACTACAAGTGTCTTCCTTAAAGACACCAAAGATGTTTGATTCCTTGAGGCTAGAATCCTTTCACAAAAAGAACTTGGTCAAGGGTAAGAAGATCATTGCTGATTCAGTCATGAATCAACTTGTACTACAAGTGTCTTCCTTAAAGACACCGAAGATGTTTGATTCCTTGACCAAGCTATTTGAAGTGAAGAACAGAAATCAGAATATGACCTTAAGAAACAAGTTGAAGAATGTGAAGATCCAGAATGCATAGATCATGCAGTCATACCTTACAAGGGTCTCTCAAATCAAAGAACAACTTATAGCAGTAAAAGAAGAAGTGAAGAATGAAGTAGTGGTGATGTCAACCTTGAATGGCCTCCCAAGATCATGGGATTCATTCATTCAAGGAATGTGTGCCAGAAGGAAGTGATTACTTTCAGCAAAATCCGAGAAGAAGATGAAGCTCGACTCATAAGAAGAAAAGAGAAGATGGGAGAAACTAAAGATCAAACTCTCACCATACAAAGAAGATCCCTCAAGCGATGAGGAATATGAAGAACTCAAATCTTGAAGAATCTCTTATCCACCTTAACATTTGGATAAGAAACGATGATATTATGAATGAATAAGATGATGAAGCTGAAGGATCAAGAAGGAGTCTACCCACGAAACAAATAAAGATAAGTATTCAATTGTCATTTCATTGTTTTGTTATGCATTTTTTTATATTCAGTTAAAGTATTATGCATGATAGAATGTTTACATTAATGACAGTATACTACTAATATGCATGTGATGGGTAAGTAGCTCATGGTGCTATACAACTCTCCATTGCTACTTATCTAGAATGAAACCTCTTTGCTAACATATGGGATTAGTGCACAATATCAATGTTGTACTGGTAGAGATGGAAGGCATCTAGAAAGTTTCAATGAGATATGGATGAATGATGTATTGGCTAAAGTAGTTGCATGATAATATATTTATGCATAAGTATTTTCCAGTATGAATATTCCTTATGAAATGTTTCTAACCATACAAATGCATTTGACTTGTAGGAAATATTGCATACATAATCTCCTACAAGCAAAGAAGGATGAGACTTGTTCTGAAGAACAAGTGACGATAGTTCAAGATGAATATGATGAATATAGTGACATCATTGATGCAGAACCTTCAAGCTATGAAGAATTCCAGTTAAAGAAGAATGATGTCTAGGATACAGTATCGATACATGAAGGGAAGTTCATAGTTCCATCATGTAGTAGATGGAAACATCGTGGGATACAAAGCAAGATTCGTAGCACAAGGCCTAGAAGGCCTAGACTACGAAGAGACATTTTCAGCTAGTAAGATTTTAAACACGTATATGATGAGCTTGATGAAGATCTTAACCTTTTCTACAAGGTTGAAGATGCAAGTGTATACACTAGATGATCACATAGAATATTAGTAGCATAGGAAGCTACTTGGCACTCTGGTACAGAACGTTTCAGTGCATAGAGTACAGAAGACAGAGGGAGTATGATACTCTGCTTCAGAGGGAGTACATAAGATATTGAGATTCATCATGGTACGATAGGATGGATAGATTACTGATGACTCCAGGATTTACTGAGAGTAATGTGGATTCCAACCTTTGCTTCAAGGTTGAAGGCGGAAGATTAGTGATGCTTTTGTTATGTGTCGATGCACTATTTTTCTAGGCTTAGAGGTGTGGAAGAATACGGATGGAATCTTCCTTGGACAAAGGAAGTATGCAGTAGATATCTTTAAGAGGTTTGGGATGATGGACTGCAAGGCTATGGCCACACCTATGGCATCGAACATGAAGCTATTGAGTGATGCTTCATCATAGACGGTTGATGCTACGATGTATCGTCAGATGATTGGGTCCTTGATGTACCTAATGAACACGAGACCAGATATTTGCTTTGCTATGAACACCTTGAGACAGTTCCTGACAAGATCTGAGACATGTTCACTTGATTGCTGCAAAGCATATTCTAAGGTACCTGAGGGGTACAATTGATTATGGGCTCAAGTATGATGTGAATCAGAAGATTAACTTGGAGGGTTATGTTGATTTAGATTAGGCAGGTAGTGCCATCGATAGGAAGAGCACTTTAGGGTGTTGCTTCAGTATGGGATCAGGTGTGATCTCTTGGTTTAGTAGGAATTAATCCTATGTGGCACTGAGTACAGCTAAAGCAGAGTATGTCATAGCTTGTTCAGCTAGTTGTGAGGAAGTATGGCTAAGGAAGCTACTGTTTGATTTATTTGATCTCCAGTTGGATGCTACTTGTATACATTGTGACAACCAGAGTTGTGTGAAGTTGTTAGACAATCTAGTGTTCCATGACAGGTCGAAGTATATCAAGGTCAAGTATCACTATATTAGGGATATGGTGTAGAGGGGAGCAGTGAAGCTCTAGTATGTTGTGACGGAGGAACATATAGCTGATGTATTGACGAAGCCATTGGCTAGGCTGAAGTTTGAGTACTTCAGGGAGAAGCTTGGTGTTCTCCAGATAGAGGTTTCCTCCAAGGAAAAGTGATGAGTTCCATAGCCATTCTGACAAGTAGGTCAGATATAAGGGCTGAGATTTTTTGTCATGGTGAGAGGATTGGTTCCTTCCATGTTAGATATGAGTGCTGAGATCCATAGCCATTCTGACATGGTGAGAGGATTGATTCCTTCCATGGTCAGATGTTAGGGCTAAGCCATTCTGTCATGGTGAGAGGATTGGTTCCTTCCATGTCAGATATGAGCACCGGCCATTTTGTCAAGTAGGACAGATGTAAGGGTAACTACCATTCTAGAAATGGAGGCACCTAGTCAATTACCAGGAAAACTCAGTCTAGGACTGAGAATCCATTCTAGTGTGACAGAGGGATGTGTTCCCACTTGATCAAATGTAAGGGCTGAACCATTCTGCCATGGTTAAAGGATTAAGTTCCTCCCATGTCAGATGTGAGTGTTGGCCATTCTGTTGAGTAGGAAAGATGTAAAGGCAACTACCATTCTCTAGGAGAATGGAGGCACCTGGTCAGTTACCAGGTAGCTCAGTCAAGGACTAGGGGCCATTTTGATATGATTGTTGGGATGTGTTCCCTCATGATCAGATATGAGTGCAATCCCTTTCATCATTGTGGTAAGATGTGTTCCAGCCTGGATGAATGTAAGTGCAGAGCCTTTCATCGATCATGTGTTGATCAGATATAAGTGCTAAGCCTTTCTTCGATCATGTGTTGATCAGATATAAGTGTTGTGCCTTTCTTCGATCATGTGTTGATCAGATGTAAGTGCAGTTCCTTTCTTCGATCATGTGTTGATCAGATGTAAGTGTAGTATCTATCTTTGATCATGTGTTGATCAAATAGAAATGTTGAGCCTTTCTTCGATCATGTGTTCATTAGATATAAGTGTTTTGCCTTTCTTTGATCATGTGTTGATCAAATGTAAGTGCAATTCCTTTCTTCGATTATGTGTTGATCAGATGTAAGTGCAGCATCTATCTTCGATCATGTGTTTATCAAATAGAAATGTTGAGCCTTTCTTTGATCATGTGTTGATCAGATGTAAGTGCTGGGCCTTTCTAATATGATTATAGGATTGGTTCCTACATGATCAGATGTGAGTGTTGGGCATGCCTTTCTAACGAGTAGGTCAGATGTAAGTGTTGGGCGTGCCTTTCTTCGATCATGTGTTGATTAGATGTAAGTGAAGTATCTATCTTCGATCATGTGTTGATCATATAGAAATGATGCACCTTTCTTTGATCATGTGTTGATTAGATATAAGTGCTAAAGAAGACCTACATGGAGGCTAGGCCTACAACTAGCATGAAAAAGGGCTAGCTCTGTAGAACTTCCTGTGACGAGAAGAATCATGAGATAGCACCTGTGGTACTGATCCAGATCGAGTGAGGATATAGATCAAATAATGATGATCCAGCAATGACGATCCAGATCGAGTGATGATCCGGATCCAGTGATGATGTCCAGTGATGATCCAGATCCAGTGATGATGTCCAGTGATGATCTAGATCCAGTGATGATGATCCAGATCAAGTGATGATCGAGATCTAGTGATGATCGAGATCAAGTGATGATCTAGATCCAATGATGATGATTGAGATCGAGTGATGATCCAGATCCAGTGATGATGATCGAGATCGAGTGATGATCCATATCCAGTGATGATGTCCAATGATGATCCAGATCGAGTGATGATCTAGATCCAGTGATGATGATCCAGATCGAGTGATGATCCAGATCGAGTGATGATATAGATCCAGTCATGATGATCCAGATCAAGTGATGATCTGGATCAAGATGAAGATGAATTGAAGATGAATATTAATTGAAGATGACGAGGACTTGACAATGACCCAGATGATATAGAGAAGAAGACTTATGCTGATAAATTGTGTCGAGAGAATAACTTCTTAGTTAAGAGGGAGTGTTGATGTAATTATAAATTCAGAATGTATTCAATTGTATTTCTTATGTATTGTAACCTTATGTTTATTCCGAGATGTATTGTAATGTGTTTGAGTCATGTCATACCCCGATGTTTATTCTGAGAAGTTTCTATAATGAGAAATTCATGTCAAGTCATTGTGGGTAACCCTCCTATAGTTCAAGGGTTAAAGTCCCCACAGTTGTGGGGCCCTAGGGTTATTAGACTATCGTACTAAACTCGACCCTAGGTGAGTCATTGTAAGTCAAGGAAATAGTCCCCACCATTGTGTTACCCTCCTATTGGTCAGAGGAGGCAAAGTCCCCACAAACAATGGGGCAATAGGGTTATTAGACACTCCTAGAGATGTCAGCTCTAGTAAGTAATTGTTAAGTGAGGCTGACATGATGGAGTGGGTTCCAAGTGAACAGAAGAATATAAATAGAGAGTGAGTCTCTCTATTTAGGACACACCCACTCACTCATTGGGGCACATGAGTGAGAGAGGAGAAGCTCTCTCAGTATGAGAGAAAGAGACTGCTGCTGTCGGGAGATCATCTTACTATTTTGGGGTTTTACCTTTTGTACTGATTATATCTTTGAGGAAGTTGCAGGGTTTTCTCCTTTATGGTTTCCCCAAGGAAAATTATTTGTGTCTCTTGTCTCTTGTGTTGTGCTTGTGTTTTATTACTGTGCATGTTATTCTCTTAGTTAAATATCCTAAGATCATAATGGTAGCTTATATGATAAAAATCTAACAGGAACTATAGCTTTTTTTGTGTTTAATCAAATTATCGCATGATTCGGTATACCTAAAGTGATTGTCACTGACCATGGCAATCATTTCCAAAATAGAATGATGACTGAATTGACCACTATGCTAGGATTTAGACAAGAACATTCATCTTCGTTCTATCCTCAAGCAAACGGTTAAGTCGAGACTGTTAATAAAACTTTGAAAACTATCCTCAAACGTACTATTAATGTAGCCCATTCCAATTGGTATATCATGTTGTATCCTGCACTTTGGGCATATCGGACCAATGTGAAAATGTCTACGAGGTTCTCTCTTGTCCAACTTGTTCATGGAGTGGAAGTCGTTACCCCGGTTGAATGTGAAATCCCATCCTTAAGAATTGTTATTCATGTGTTACCTGATACTTCTGAGCTTGAAGAATGTCTATTACATTTAGAACATCTGGATGAACATCGTAGAGATGCACTGACAGCAAACCAAGCTCATAAAAATAGGGTCAAAATCCAATACGATAAATCGGTCAAGCCTCATATTTTCTCTGAAGGGGATCTTGTTTTGCTCTGGGACCAAGACAAAGAACCCCTGGGGGCAGGAAAATTCAGGTCTATGTGGTTGGGGCCTTATTTCGTATCAAAGGTTTTAAAGAAGGGTGCATATGAATTGATTGATTTTGATGGGACTAAGCTGCCTAATCCTAGAAATGGGCTCTACCTGAAAAAGTACTATGCTTAGGCTTAGCACTTTTTTCTTGTATTTTATTGTATGTATTTTTATGTACACTAGTTTGTCGGTTTGTGTTTTTTATACCATCTGCTGGTTTTTTTAGATGTCTTCCACGAGGTTCGTAGGTTTCGCTGATGGTGGCAGTCATCACACTTGTAATTTATCTTCAGCTGCATGGGTCATTTATTCGCCCTCAGGATAGTTAGTTGCCTCAGGAGGCACTTGCTTAGGTCCTGCTACCAATAATGTGGCTGAATATAGGGTTGTCACCGAGCTTCTATGGGATTCTTTGTCACATGGTATCACTCAGCTGAAAGTCCAACTGGACTCTCAACTGGTGGTTTCCCAGCTCAATTAGGCTTATCAGGTGCGGAACCCTATTTTATTGTGTCAGTTTATGTAAGTAAGGTCATTGGAAAGAAATTTTGACTTCATTACATTCAATCATATTCCAAGGAATCAAAATTCATTAACTGATGCATATGCTAATTACATCTTGGATTGGAATTTAACACATTTTACATAAAAGTCTACAACAAATACATAAAAAAAATTGTAAATAAACTGGCAATATATATATATATATATATATATATATATATGAATATCTATCCATATAGATAGGTAGAGTCTCTGATCTTCAGATCCAGTCATAACTACATAATATACAAAAATATATATAAAACATGGATCATAGTCCATAAAATGCTCCTAGGTCTAAGTTGGACCACCTTGGTCACTTGGACCCCCTTGGTACCCCCGATCACCCTACACTCGGGATTCTTCAGCCTCTTTGGATTCAGCAGCCTCAACAGTATCTATGTACACAGGTACTGCTCTGGCTACTCGCCTCAAAAGGTGTATCCAAACAGGTGGTACACCAACCGCTAGCTCCTGCATGATGGATGGGATGTGCTCAATCCATAAGGTAGGTACTCTCTGGGTAATCCTGGACAGCTTCCCCTCAAAAACCATAATCAAGCCCCGGTATTCTCCCAAAACAGGATGCACATACATGCGTGGATTCCCAACTGGGCAGACTGGTCCAATATCTACATTTTGAAATTTTAAAAGGATTAGAACTCTTATACATATGTATATATCTCTATATTTAAAATTCATAAAAATTTTAAAAATTTGGAAAAAAACATTACGTAACTCTCTCCTGATGCTCCTCTTGGAGGGAGGACAAGGTCAGTATCACCACGAAAATCTAATCCAGCATATGGAAACTGCTCTAAGGCTAGAAACTGTCGCTCCCACCAAAAGTAGAATTCATTGTCATAGACACTCTAGACTGAGCCACCAACTCCCTAGCAGAGGAAGATATCTCCCCACCTACTCAGCCTAGGCTGATGGGGAGAATGAACTAGCAATGGCACTGCAGGACTCAATCCTGGCACTCTCTCAAACTATAAGGCTAGTAATATGCTATAATAACCAAAAATTTTCCTCCTGCCTCTTTTGCAGTAAGAGAGTTGTTTCCTTATTATAGGGATCACTCCCGAGCACCAGTCATATAGGGCTCCCTGCATACAATCTACTGCTAGTCTCATCTAGTTCTAAGTTGAAAGGTGAAGTGATGATGACCCTGGAACCCTCACTATAGTTCTCATCAACACCTATAAAAGAAATTTGCAAATGTGAACAATAGGGATGCGGCTACCCTCTTTTGAGTGCCTAGCTCGCAGTATATATCGATATAGTTCTGTACACTTAGAGGGTCACCACCTCTGCCGGTGCCTTCCAAGTTCACCGGAGCTGCCCATCGTGATAAACCAGCAATGAAATAGACATCCTTTGATGTAATCTCTAAAGACTCACCTTGAAGGTCAAACATGCCCAAATCATGATCCCAATAATTTATCAAGAACTCTAAGAGGAGGACATTTTCCTGCATAGGTGAGGTACATAAAAACTTCAATAACCCACTTTGACATAAAATATTCACTGTGGGGGCATCTTGAAGAGATTCTTGGTCCATGTCTTCATGTTCCCACTCCCTCCACTCAAGCACCATCTTTCAATCTAATAATCAAGAAATTGCAAATCATTAGATTCATGTAAAATTTGAATTTTTTGACCCTGTACGTTCTTTTTATACCTTACGTAGCGTACACAACTGTCTTTTAGGCAAGTCACATACTGTACGAGACTGTCTTTTGGGAAAATCGCGTACAGAATGTGTGTCTATTAACATTCCATACCCATGTACACAGCGTTCCTGCTTTGAGGGCGCTTGAAAACATGAAATTAGGGCTCAAAATTAACAATTGCTTGGATCAAATGAAAGAGCATGGAGTGTAGTTTTACCTGACACTTGCGGTTTTGAGAATGGTCTACCGAATCGTCCACACCGGGAAATCAAAGGTAGAGGTAAAATAATAAATAAGTTCTAAATAAATAGTATCGAAAGACAATAAATAGGTTCTAAATGAGGATACTCATGGGAGGAGGGTCCTATCCACGGAAGAACAATGGTAAAGACAAGGAGCTACTGGTTAAAAATACCATAGTCCATGGTCGAAGTGTTAATGCTAGGATTAAGATGGAGTAGGTATAAATGCAAAATGCATGTGAAATGACCAAAAACCATCCTATATGAGCAAAAAACAACTTAAAAACGACGATAGACCTGTCACATGAAAGAAAAGATATGGAATTAGTTTAAAAATTATGAACTATAGGGAAAAAACCTACTTGGAAAATAAATTTTCTATAAATAGTTCAAAATATGAATAAAAAAAACTCACCATTTGATTTTTAACCATAAAAAGACAAGTTTTATCTCTACCTTTGATTGCTCAGTGTGGACGATTCGGTGGACCATTCTCAAAACCGCAAGTGTCAGGTAAAACTACACTCCATGCTCTTTCATATGATCCAAGAAATTGTTAATTTTGAGCCCTAATTTCATGTTTCCAAGCACCCTCAAAGCAAGAACACCGTGTACATGAGTATGGTATGTTAATAGTCACGTACATGCATTCTATACGTGGGTTGCTCGAAATACAGTCGCGTACAGTACGCAACTTTCCTAAAAGACAGTCGTGTACGCTGCACGAGGTATAAAAAGAATGTGTAGGGTCAAAAAATTCAAATTTTACATGAATCTAATGGTTTGCAATTGCTTGATTATTAGATTGAAAGATGGTGCTTGAGTGGAGGGAGCGAGAACATGAATACATGGACCAAGAAGCTCTTCAATATTCCCCCATAGGGAATGTTTTACGTCAAAGTGGGTTATTGAAGTTTTTTTGTACCTCACCTATGCAGGAAAATGTCTGCCTCTTAGAGTTCTGTTGCAGCTGCAACCATTCTCCCAAAATTTCTTAAATTTTGGGCCCCTCCTCATGATTGAATTTTGCTTCAGGTCATTTTATCCTTGAATTTTTGGTCATGTTTTAAATTTGAATGATTTTACAGATTGATTTTCAGCCTGTTCCAAAGGTTGTCAGTGTTTGAATTCTGTGGTTGGTCGCAGACGTGAGTTTATTTTGCTAGCCAAGGGTAAGTCGGATTTTTTTTTCTTTGAAAAGTCATGGTTCGAAGGTAAAACAGTTTTTTCGCCGTTGCTATTTTTTAAAGCTTTTTGAACACTTATTTTTTCTATTTGATTGGGTGTTGTACCATGTTAAATCGACAACTGATAAATTTTTCCCTTCCGTCGTTGCGGCTCCCAAATCAATTAGCCATCCGAAGTATAAAGAGCTCTGACTGTCGATGCGTGTTAACTTTCTCGTCGCGTACCTGTAGCTTTTTCTCTTCCGCCGTTGCAGCTGGGAAAGTCTTTTGGCTTCCGATATGATGTCTTCCGACTTCCGCTTAAACTTTTCCCGCCCGCATTTTGGTTGTCTCTAGCCTTTGTTTCCTCCGCCGTTGCGGCTGGGAAAGCCATTTGGTTTCCGATGGGGTTTCCCTTCCGACTTCCGATTAGAATTTTTTCCCGCCCTTCGGTCGCTTGCCCGTGACCTCGTTCTCTTCCGCCGTTGCGGCTGGGGTGAGATTTTTAGCTTCCGATGCCAGTGCCCTGAGTGTCCGATGAGTCCTCGTTTCCTGTCATTGGTGGTTTTGTGCAAACCTGTGGATAAACAAGGTAGTGGTTTCGGCGGTGCACCTGGCCATTTCTTTGGGGTTGGCTGTTTCAGTTGATGTAATTCGCTGCTCTATTTTATAACGCAATTCCAATAAATGATGCTAGTTGTTTGATTGTAGGCAAGTTTGGGATATCGGTCAAACTACCGCGGCATGGAGGAAGATGGACCATTTGGTAGAGGTAGATCTGAAACTAGCAGGATCATAAGAAGGACAAACGAAGGAAAAGACAAAATGACTGGTGATAGAGGAGCAGCTCTGAAAGGTCCGGCAGTTACTCAGCCGATCATGAGCATGCAAAGAATAGATAAAGGGATATGAAGCATTGGGGAACTAGAAGGTCAGACGCTAGGGGGGGGGGAGGGAAGCCCAAGCGGTCTACAGTTGTAGTTAAATATTGGAAAGTAGAACTTAGAAAGGAATTTTTCCCTGGAAAAACTTGTAAACCATTTTCTTGTAAGAGGAACTATTTCGTTTTACAATCAATAACTGTAACTTTTGTCTGCTGGAGAAAGAAAAATGTGGAATGTATCAATGTGATTAAATGAACAATGTTGAAGAGGAACTATTTCATTTTCAGCTGTGTTTCAGTAACTGTGAGAGTGTTTAACTTCCTGAACCTATGTTCTTGTTGAATGTTCTTCAGTATATTTTTGTGATGTTTTTCCACTGTGAGTAATAAATGTTGTTCATAAACAATTGGCTATCTGGTTGTTCAAATATCTGTAAGTGTTCATGTGTCTTGAAAGAAGTATCAGCTATCTGTAACTCTTCATAATGCATGTACAAAATATATTACTCACCAATGAATGATAATCCTGCTCCCTAGGGATAGTTTAGGTATTTAATTTCTTGTTGTATGTGATTTAAATGCTTGTGAATGCTAAGACGAGAGGTAAGAACCTGCGCATCACGTTGTGACTGCTCCTTGCATCTTATCACCCTGCATGGTTAATTAGGCACTTGCATATCATACTTAAGTAAAAAAAATACAAAAATACAGGGTGGACCGGGCTACAACCGGTAAAGCCTTTTTTTTTGTTACTTTGACCTACGGTAGCCGGACCACAAACTGAACGGATTCCCCATACCAAATAGTCATGGGCTATTTGGGAACGTTGACTGGGGAGAATCCCTTACTGTTGTTGCCTGTGAATTTCGGGGCCTCAACAGTTTTGGCGCTAGAAGGAGGGCCGCCAGTGTATGGTTGGCCGAGGAAACCCGTTTTCCCGAGATTATTCCACCGGTAAGAGTTCTGAAAGCAGTGGGCTCCATAATCCAATTCCAGAAGAAAGAGAACATCTATATTATGTTGGAAACAAATTTGTTAATGATCTGAGAAGACACACCAAGGCATATGTAAAGAATATTGGAGGATTGCCAATCATCCCTGAATTGCCCAGAAGAGAATATAAAAGGAAAGATCGTCCTATAGTAGAAGACTCAGTGTTGGTTGGAGACTGGGAAGAACTTGTAGAAACAGCCTTACAGGAAGTTGTACTACCTTTGAACCAAGAAGGCCCAAATACCCCTCATAGTTCTCCTGCTCGCACTCCTATTGGCTCACCTCCTCACTCTCCACCTAGACTCATGGTAGGAGTAAATGCTAATCCACCACCTAACCCACCAAATCCACCACCTGCTTGGAGAGCCATATCACTGTTAAACCTGACACCTCCATTACACGACCTACCTCAAACCTTTGACAAGATGTTTCCCAAGTTCGACCCAAATGAGAAAATACTAGTAGATGATCACCTACAAAGTTTTTACTTGGCAATTGAAGGATTAAGGGCCAGGGAGTATGAAGATGTAGTCTGCAGACTGTTCCCGCATACCCTTAAAGGAGTTGCAGCATCATGGTACTTTGGGTTGCCTGCTAACTCTATCCCTAATTGGGATACCTTCGAAATAATTTTTAAAAGTAAGTATGCAACTCAGAAAACTCATGCAGCCCTCATGAAAGGGATATGCGCCTTGAAGAAAGAAAGAAAGGAAAAGGTGCACAGTTTCAGACAAAGGTTTGCAGCCTATCTCAAGAATTTTTCTGAAATGGATAAACCTTCAGACAAAGTTCTGATTGAATATTACACTTCATCTTTAGGCCCTGATTTGGCCATGTTTGCCAAAGGTAGGGCCAAGCCTACTCTGACGGAAACCTATGAAGAGGCAGAAGTAGTGGAAGCTGAAAGAGAAAGCATTGAAGATTATCCGGAACAGTTAGGAGAGAAAGGTGCAGGAAGGAAATCCTTATTGTTTACTAAGCCTAAGGAAGAGAAATCGCCAAATTATGAAAATATGGCAAAAATGATGCAGAAGCTTTCCAACAAAATCATAGATTTGGAGAAAGAGAAGGAAACACAAAAGTTTTATAAGTCATATTATAAGAAAAGAGAGGATAACAATCAGTCTCAACCTCCTCCTCACAATACTACATCTATGAATTTAAAAGAGGTAGGCATGGACAATTTTTGCACTTTCCACCAGCAGCCACACTCAGAAAAGGATTGTCCTCAATGGATAAATTTGATGACGTTGGTCATGAATCAGCTGTTGGATTCTAGATTAACAGAAGATGGAAATGAAGAGAGAAAAGAGAATACTACGTCAACAAAGGAACAAGAAGAGGAAACCATGGTCTTGTAGGATTCTGTTTCGTTATTTGATGCTGAAGAGGAAAAGAATCAGGGCTACGAGGACATCATGGAAACCAACGTGGCAACAAGGAGCCAAGGGCCAATTAAAGAAAACGGTCTCATTCTACCAAAGATCAAAAGGCTGTAAAGAAATGTAAAGAAATTTCAAAATAAATCCTTAGTGGATAAGATTCCAGAATTCACTATTACCAGCCAAGATCCTAGGCAAAAAGATATGCTGGCCAAGCCTAATGAAGAAAAGGTGACTGCTGATAAACCGCACCTCATTGAGCCACCAATGGATTATGATATCGTGGAGGACATAAAGAAAATAAAGGAAAAAGTTTCACTGTTTGAAATGTGTAAAGTACCACAGCAAAAGGAAAGATTATTAAAAGCACTTGAAGCATCAGATGAGAAGCTGCTCACTGACAATCAACCTTAGGAAGAAGAAGAAATTGGAGAAACCAGCGTGGGAGGTAAGTCTAAAAGCAAACATCCACCTTTCCTCCTCATGTTTGAAATTTTCAATCATAATGTACATAATTGCTTGGTAGACTTAGGGGCGTCAGTTAATGTCATGCCAATATCAATCTGTAAAAAGATAAATGGGCAGCCTAAGCCATCCACGTGGAGGGTTGTTCAGTTGGATAGGACAGATGTAAAGGTAATTGGTGAGATGGAAGACATTCTAGGCCATCTGGAATCCAATGATAAAGTATGCCAAGTCATTAACATCGTGGTGGCTGATATACCAGATGCTTACGGTCTTGTCCTGAGCAGAGATTGGTTGGCCAAATTAAATGGATATTTTGCCTCAGATTGGTCGCATCTGTGGTCGCCATACAAGGGAAGTCCGAACCAGATCAAGATTTTAAGGGAGCCTCACATGAGATACAATGTTACTCAACTGAATGAGAAGAACAAACCAGTGGATTATGTATTGGGAAACTATTTTATTGAGTTGGAACCAGGAAATTACCAAGCAGAAGAAGCCAGCAACACATCAGACACTCAGCCTGATCTCCTTCAATTCTCACAAGCTGATGAGATTGACTGTAAAATAGTAGACTTAGCAGTAGGAATAGATTCACATTTAGTAGTTAGTGATTTTTGGACTTTGTTTTTTGATGGCTCTAAGACTTTAGAGGGTTCAGGGGCTAGCTGTGTCCTGATCGACCCCCAGAAGAATAAATATTTTCTTTCATGTAGATTAGAGTTTGAGAGTACTAATAATATAGCTGAGTACGAAGCGCTAGTGCAGGGTTTGAGGAAAGCGATTGAATTAAAGGTAAGTAATCTAAGAGTTTTTGGAGATTCCAAGATTATTGTGAAACAAATCCGGAATCAAATACATTGTGTTTCCCCTCACTTGAAAGCTTACCAAAATAAGGTATGGGACCTGCTTAAATGTTTTGATGCATTCAATATTATTTCAATTCCAAGACTTAAAAATGCAGCAGCTAACCTGTTGGCCACATCAGCCGCTAGGCTGGTACCTACTAATAATCAATGCTCTGTTGAACTACTTTTCAGGCCCTCAGTATTGGATATGATCACCAACCTGTGAGTGTTTGATGATGATCAGCAGATAATAGAATGCTTAACAAATGACGAGGTATTCAAAGGGGCGATTATATATGATGAACAACATCAGGCTGAGATGAAATATGACTATTTCATCCCTAAAGGAGTCAGAAAATTGGAAAGAATGTTCAATTTAAATGAAAAGTTCAGAAGACCAACCAACATGAAGACCCACAGCTCATCTCTGTAGTTCGAGCTGATTAATTTAGGGACTGAAACGAATCCTAAATTTGTGAATCTCGGCAAATGTTGTTCACCAACAGAAAGAGACAAGTTCGTTAGTCTATTTAAACAATATAAAGATGTTTTCTCATGGACGTATGAAGATTTGAAAACATACGACACCAGCATCATCAAGAATGTCATCCCCATTAAAGCCGATGTCAAGCCGTATCAACAACCTTTGAGAAAAATGCATCCGAAATTGGAACCGCTGATTCAGAGTGAAGTGAAGAAATTATTGGATGCTAGAATCATTTTTAAGGTCAGACACTCTGAGTGGGTATCAAATCTCATACCAGTGAGGAAAAAATCTAGAGATATTAGACTCTGCGTGGATTTCAGGGACTTAAACCGTGCTTCAAATAAAGATAACTATCCTGCTCCCCCCATGGAGTAATTGCTACAAATGGTGTCAGGTTCTGAACTGTTTTCATTATTAGATGGTTTCTCTGGCTACAATCAAGTATTAGTAGCTGAAGAAGATAGATTGAAGACCACGTTCAGGACCAAATGGGGAACCTTTGCCTACAGGAGAATGCCCTTTGGACTTATAAATGCTGGAGCAACATTTCAGAGGGCTATGGACATAGCTTTCCGCGGATTGATTGGCCGAAGTGCTGTAGTACACCTTGATGATATTACAATATTCTCGAAGAGAAGAGAAGAGCACGCATTTCAGTTAAGGCAAATTTTCAAACGCTGTCGGAAATATGGCATCTCACTCAATCCTAAGAAGTGTGTGTTCGCTGTCATGGAAGGCAAGTTGTTGGGTCACATAGTTTAGAAGAAAGGAATCCCTATAGATCCAGAAAGAATTAAGGCTATTGAACAAATCCCCTTGCCCCATAGTAAAAAGGGGATGCAGTCATTTATGGGAACGATAAACTTTGTGTGAAGATTTGTGCCTTATTTTGCTCAGATTGTCAAGCCGTTGCAGCCGATGGTAAAGCAAAATGCACTATTCAAGTGGACTGAAATTGAGAAGAGTGCATTCAGCAAAATCAAAACTGCTGTTGCACATGCGCCCTCCCTGAAAAGCCCATATTTTGCAAAGATTTTATCTTGTATACATTTGCATCCGATGATTCAATAGCAGCTGTACTTACGCAAAAGGAAGATGGGGGGGATGAATTCCCAATATCCTTCATGAGCATTGGTCTACAAGGGGTTGAATTAAATTACCCAGCCATTGATAAGCAAGCTTATGAGGTATTCAAAGCAGTGAAGCAATTCAGGACTTATATTTTAAAGAATCGAACCAAGGTAATAGTCCCCTATCCAGCTGTAAGGTCCCTTCTTATACAGAAGGAGTTAGGAGAAACAAGAGGAAAATGGGTTACAGCTCTTCAAGAGTACGATCTTTAATTCAAACCAGCCTCTATGGTCAAAGGACAAGGGTTGTGCAAACTGATGACTGAAAATGGGAACCATGAAGAGCACGCCTGGGAAGATGAAGCCGAATTACATTTAATGGATGTATGTCCTTTGTTTACAACTCTCGAGTCTTGGTATAGAGACTTCGTGCATTACTTGTAGGCAGGGCTATTACCAGAACATTGGAGTTCCAAGCAAAAAGAGCACTGCGTCTTAAATCAGCCTCCTATCAACTTTTTGAAGGAGTACTATTCAGAAAGAATTATGACGGGGTTCTTCTCGGATGCTTAGAAAAGGAATATGCGAAGAAAGTAATGTCAGAATTATATGACGGTCCTGCTGGGGGACATTTTTCAGGAGATACTACAGCCCACAAAATCCTCGGAGCCAGTTACTATTGGCCTACGCTCTTCAAAGATGCACATGCACATGTTAGGAAGTGTGATATTTGCCGAAGGTGTAGTGGGAGACAACCAAGGGCAGCAGCGCCCCTAAATCCTGTGATGATCACTGAGCCATTCGAGCAATGGGGGTTGGACATTATTGGAGAAATAAAACCAAATTCCTCTCTGCAACACAAGTACATTCTGACTGCGACTGATTATTTCACTCGCTGGGTCGAAGCTATCCCATTGCGCAAGATAAATGAAGATGAGGTCATCAGCTTCCTGCAGGATCACATCATGACCAGGTTTGGAGTTCCAGTTTCGTTAGTTTTTGATAATGCTAAGTACTTTTCATCAATTAAATTGACTACTTTTTCTCATGATAAAGGGATAAAATTACATTATTATGCTAACTACTATCCTCAAGGAAATGTCCTGGCTGAATCCTCTAACAAAAATCTAATTAGAATTTTAAAGAAGACTGTGATAGAAAACCAGAGGAGTTGGCACTCAGCACTACCGAATGACCTTTGGGCTGATACAGTCACCCCTAAGTCTGCGATAGGAGTGTCACCATATACCCTTGTGTATGGTAAAGAAGCCATTCTTCCCCCCAACATCATGCTACCCTATTCCATAATAGCTCAAGAGTCTAGAGGGTCAAAGAATGAAGTTTTGCAGATGAGGATCTGCAATCTTCTGAAAGCGGAAGAGGCTAGATCTAAAGCCAGAGAGCGTTTTAAGCAGCAGGAGGAGTTAGTAAAGAGATGGTTTGACAAACATAAAGTTGGAACAAAATACTTTGAAGTAGGAGACCTAGTCCTCAAATGGGATCACCCCCATGATGAGAAAGGAAAGCATACTAAATTCTAGCAGCTGTGGGTAGGTCCTTTTCAGATTGCAGCAAAGCTTGGCCCTTCTACTTATAAGTTGCAATATATACAGGGGTGGGAAGAGAACTTACCGTTGAATGGTTTGGTCCTCAAGCCTTATTTTTCCTGAGTTTCTTTGAGTTTTTCTGTCTTGTATATAAATAATCTGTTTGGTTGTCTTGTGAGTCATGTTTTTCAGTTTGTTTTAGTTTGATTTTCTTGATTCCAATAAAGGGGACGAACTCGCGATTGCATGGAGAAAATCAAAATGTTTGGGAATGATAAACATTTTTTGGGTCTCAGAGTGTGTGATTTCTAAAATAACTTCTTCCAGTTTAGCATTTTTCTCAAATAAGCTCTGTGTGCATTGAAGTCCTGCTTAACCCCATGAAAGACATCGAATTCGAAGAGTCTGGAATACTATGTTGAGGCTCCATCCACGTCACACTTAAAATGTTCGAAGAAGCGACAACAGAAGACCCATGGAAAAGAGCAAGGTGAACAGTATATTAAATATAAATGATCCCATGCCAAGAAATGAATGCCAAAAGGAAAATAAGAATTAAAAAACTCCTATGAAAGCATCATACATCAAAGCAGATGCTGAATCATAAGTACTAAATTGCCAAAAGATCCTCTCTGTCCGTGAGCTAAAAATTCAATACATCTCTCACACAAAAGGACACTATGGGATAGAGGATCCTGAATTAAAATTCAGTAAGAAAGGCATGCAGGAGGACTCATATGAAAAGGGACAAAAGTCCAAAAGCACAAAAAGTGTTAAAATGGCATAGGAATGAGGAACAAACGAGTATTTCTGTTTACCACATGCTACATTCTTGTGGTGTCCAAGCTATGAGCTACCTGAAGACAAAAGTAATAATGAAATTCATCCTCTGACCTCGGCAGAGTTATTTGGACTTGAAAATATGGTTTTCCACTCTCCCAAATTGGACTATCATTAATGATTAAAGGTACACACTTCCGTCATTTGAGAAATCCAGATAGCTGGAAGAATTCAGTAGATGCATTTGTTTTTAAATAGTCTGTCACTCAAAGATTAATCACCCAAAGATCTAGGTTCACCAGGTATCCGCCAATTGTTGTAGCTGCAACCGTTCTCCCTAAATTTCTTAAATTTTGGGCCCCTCCTCATGATTGAATTTTGCTTCAGGTCATTTTATCCTTGAATTTTTGGTCGTGTTTTAAATTCGAATGATTTTACAGATTGATTTTCAACATGTTCCAAAGGTTGTCAGTGTTCGAATTCTGTGGCTGGTCGCGAATGTGAGTTTATTTTTCTAGCCAAGGGTAAGTCGGATCTTTCGTTCTTTGAAAAGTCGCGGTTCGAAGGTAAAACAGTTTTTTCGTCGTTGCTATTTTTTAAAGCTTTTCGAACACTTATTTTTTCTATTTGATCGGGCATCGTACCATGTTAAATCGGCGGCTGATAACTTTTTCCCTTCTGCCGTTGCGGCTCCCAAATCAATTAGCCATCCGAAGTATAAAGAGCTTTGACTACCGATGCATGTTAACTTTCTCGTCGCGTACCCGTAGCTTTTTCTCTTCCGCCGTTGCGGCTGGGAAAGTCTTTTGGCTTCCGATATGATGTCTTCTGACTTCCGCTTAAACTTTTCCCGCCCGTGTTTCGGTTGTCTCTAGCCTTTGTTTCCTCCGTCGTTGCGGCTGGGAAAGCCATTTGGTTTCCGATGGGGTTTCCCTTCCGACTTCCGATTAGAATTTTTTCCCTTCCTTCGGTCGCTTTCCCATGACCTTGTTCTCTTCTGCCGTTGCGGCTAGGGTGAGATTTTTAGCTTCCGATGCCAGTGCCCTGAGCGTCCGATGAGTCCTCGTTTCCTGTCGTTGGTGGTTTTGTGCAAACCCATGGATAAACAAGGTAGTGGTTTTGGTGGTGCACCTGACCATTTCTTTGGGGTTGGCCGTTTCAGTTGATGTAATTCACTACTCTGTTTTATAACGCAATTCCAATAAATTATGCTAGTCAGTTGATTGCAGGTAGGTTCGGGAGATCGGTCAAACTACCGCGGCGTGGAGGAAGACGGACCGTTTGGTAGAGGTAGATCCGAAACTAGCAGGATCATAAGAAGGATAAACAAAGGAAAAGACAAAATGACTAGTGACAGAGGAGCAGCTCTGAAAGGTCCGGCAGTTACTCAGCCGATCATGAGCATGCATAGAAAAGATAAAGGGATATGAAGCATTGGGGAACTAGAAGGTCAGACGCTAGGGGGGGATGGAAGCCCAAGCAGTCTAAAGTTGTAGTTAAATATTGGAAAGTAGAACTTAGAAAGGACTTTTTCCCTGGAAAAACTTGTAAACCATTTGCTTGTAAGAGGAACTATTTCGTTTTACAATCAGTAACTGCAACTTTTGCCTGCTGGAGAAAGTAAAATGTGGAATGTATCA
This sequence comes from Pseudotsuga menziesii, assembly GCA_001517045.1. NCBI lineage: Eukaryota > Viridiplantae > Streptophyta > Pinopsida > Pinales > Pinaceae > Pseudotsuga > Pseudotsuga menziesii. Next base: position 1,409 of record LPNX011076201.1, on the reverse strand, counting down.
ATGTGATTAAATGAACAATGTTGAAGGGGAACTATTTCATTTTCAATTGTGTTTCATTAACTATGAGAGTGTTTAACTTCCCGAACCTATGTTCTTGTTGAATGTTCTTCAGTATATTTTTGTGATGTTTTTCCACTGTGAGTAATAAATGTTGTTCATAAACAATTGGCTATCTGGTTGTTCAAATATCTGTAAGTGTTCATGTGTCTTGAAAGAAGTATCAGCTATCTGTAACTCTTCATAATGCATGTACAAAATATATTGCTCACCAATGAATGATAATCCTGCTCCCTAGGGATAGTTTAGGTATTTAATTTCTTGTTGTATGTGATTTAGATGCTTGTGAATGCTAAGACGAGAGGTAAGAACCTGCGCATCACGTTGTGACTACTCCTTGCATATTATCACCCTGCATGGTTAATTAGGAAATTGCATATCATACTTAAGTCAAAAAATACAAAAATACACGATGGACCGGGCCGCCATCGGTAAAGCCTTTGTTTTTGTTATGTTGACCTACGGTAGCCAGACCGCAAACCGGACAGTCTCCCCATACCAAATAGTCACAGGATAGTTGGGAACGTTGACTGGGGAGAATCCCTTACTGTTGTTGCCTACGAATTTCGGGGCCTCAACAAGTTCTTGATAAATTATTGGGATCATGATTTGGGCATGTTTGAACTTCAAGGTGAGTTTTTAGAGATTACATCTGAGGATGTCTATTTCATTGCTGGTTTATCATGACGGGAAGCTCCAGTGAACTTGGAAGGCACTGGCAGAGGCGGTGACCCTCTAAGTGTATAGAACTATATTGATATATACTATGAACTGGGAACTCAAAAGAGGGGTAGCTGCATCCTTATTGTTCACATTTGTAACTTTCCTTTATAGGTGTTGATGAGCACTATAGTGAGGGTTGCAGGGTCATCATCACTTCACCTTGCAACTCAGAACCAGATGACACTAGCAGTAGACTGTATGCAGGGAGCCCTATATGACTGGTGCTCGGGAGTGATCCTGAGAATAAGGAAACAACTCTTTGACTGAAAAAGAGGCAGGAGGAAAAATTTTGGTTATTCCGGCATATTAGTAGCCTTCTTCTTTGAGAGAGTATCGGGATTGAGTCCTGCAGTACCATTCTTCATTTGTTCTCCCCGTCATCCTGGGATTAGTAGGTGGGGAGATATATTCCTCTGCCAGGGAGGTGGTGTCTTGGTCCAGAGTGTCTATGATGATGAATTCTACTTTTGGTGGGAGTGACAGTTGCCAGCCTTGGAGTAGTTTCCATATGTTTGATTCGATTTCCATGGTGATACTAACCTCTTCCTCCCTCCAGGAGGAGCATGGAGAGAGTTAGGTAATTTTTATTTTCAAAATTTCAAAATCTTTATGAATTTTAAATATATATA
>LPNX011076190.1:187127-250855 GCA_001517045.1 Pseudotsuga menziesii | reverse complement strand
CCTTTTTTTTTTTTTTTTAAGGACAAGGTCCTATTTTTTTGGGAAACCCAAAAATTCCGGGAAACCTGGGTGATGGATAAAAGCCAAAAAATATGGCCAAAGGCCAGGATCTAGCCAACGAGGCTTGATACCACTTGAAGCAGTAAAAGCTTCTTTAACGTTCGTAAATTCTCTAAAATTTCCATAGGTAATCTGAATCCCACATGTTGGTAAGTAATAATAAAATGGATAATAGATGAGATGATGAATTACATATGAGGGTCTGTTATTTATATTTTGGTGAAATACCCTTTCATTAATAGTCATGTCTTTTCGTAAAGACATTATTAATTATTATTATTTATTTTATATATATATATATGTTTATTATTATTATTTTATTATTGTTTGTTGTTATTATTTAAGTTTGTTACATTTTTGTTGAATGGAGGATTTTAATACTAATTATAAAAGTCAACATGTTGGACATGGTTGGGGACAAAAGAGTGGGACTTAACTCCTAAAGGAAATTTTAGGCATATTTAGCCAAGAAAAATGCTACAACCACCACAAATGACCTCCCAAGAGCTTATTATTCATCTAAGTGGAGATATTATTGTCATTAAACTTTTTTGAGAACCTTGTATGGGTCTTGGGTGCCATAGACATGCTTTAGGGAGAAAGCTTGGACCTTAATCCCTGAAAAAACCTTTTAAGAATCCATGACCAATAAGAATAACTTGAACAAACACATAAGGATTCTTGAGAGTATCTTTAGTGTTTGAGTAGGGACGTATATGTCATTATATGGTTTCGAAGAGTATTTAGGGGTCTTGATGCTATATACATAATTAACTAAGGAATCACATGCCTTATGCCCTAAATGAATCTTTGAGGTATCAAGATCTATGAACAATAATAAACACACATCATTGTCCTAGCATATCCTTGGCCTAAAAGAGAGGATGGCATTAACTTTAGGAGGTTTTGAGCATTAGATATGAGATAAGGGGCCTCAACATTGTCAAAGGAGTAAAAGAAAGCCTTATCCCTTGAAGGAATCTCTAGACATGCAATGAAAATAATAATTTCTCAATGTCTAATACCTTTAGATGGTATGTTTTTCCTCAAATTAAGATATGTGTTGCATTAGGAGTTTCTTAGCACTTAGTATGGGTACTAGGAACTTGAACATGGACTAATTATAATCCATGAATTATAATTCCTCAAATCACTATGCATGGCTTTGTAGGGATATCAATTGTATTATGTATCTAAGCCTTGTGGCATTGGGGCCTTAGACATGGTTAGTGGAGGATACTTGAACCCTTTCCACTAAAGGAATGTTGTAGCCATCTAGGGGAAAGAATTTTTCCTTCACCAACATCACACAACCTCCTAATTTGTATAATTGGCCTATGATTGAGGATGTTGTTACAATTGTTTGGTGTTAAGTAGTATGTACATGTATTAATTCCTTAGGAATCATGTTCCATGGAAGAAGACCATGTTTTTTTGCTTAAATAAATCATTGAGGCATATAGAGCCATGGACACTACCTAAAAGAACCATTCATTACTCAAATGGTTATATATGGAACATTGGAACTATGTATATAGGTCTTGTGGCCTTGGGGCTTTAAACATATTTATTGTAGGTGACCTCATTCTCAATCTCTAAACCACTATGGATCATAAAGGAGGGTTAGCTGCTAATAGACCTCCATTATTTACATGAAATAATTATGCATTTCGGAGTGTAAGAATGAGATGCCATATAATGTCTCTTGGATGCAAAATTTGGAGTTATCTTCAAAAAGGGTATAAAATACTAGACAAGCTACCTACAGATAGAGATGAATATGAATCCAATGCAAAATATTTGAATGCAATTTTGAAATGGTTAGCAAAGTCAGTGTTTTTTAAATTCGTGCAATGTAAGACATCCAAACATGCTTGGGAAAAAATAAAAATTGCTTATGAAGGGGCTTCAAAGTCAAAAAATACAAACTTCAAACATAAAAAGGGTAGCTCGAAAGTCTAAATATGAAAGAAGAATAAAATATTGCAGAATATATTCTAAGAGAAGATGAAACTGTCCATGCTATTAAAGGTCTGGGAGGATAAATAAAGGAGAAAGAGGTTGTTGAAAACGTAGTAAGAACCCTACCAATAAGATATAACCCAAAAGTATCTATTGTAGAAGATCGAGATGATCTTGAACTTTTTGCAGTGGATGAATTACATGGGATCTTAATTTCCTATGAGATGAGAACATAATAGAATGGACCATCAAGAAAAGAGGAAACATTTAAAGCTACAAAACAGTCCAAAAAATTGAAGATTTACCCAAGAACCAATCAAAGAACTCAGATGATGAAGAATCTCTTTTCATCAAGAAACTTGAGAAAGGAACTGGAAAGTACAAAGGAAAGATACCACTAAAGTGCTTTAACTCTGGAAGAATTGGACATTTTTCCACAAGGTGTCCTTACCCAAAACAAGAAGATAGTGATGATGAAGAACCTTGCAGTCATAATAAAGATCAAAATAGTAAATCTATACAAGAAGAAATTAATTAATAAAAGGAAGAAAAACTTATATTCCATGGAAGACAGTGAAGATGCATAGATAAGTGAAAATGAAGAAATTCTATTCATGGGAATAGAAACTCAAACTTCAAATGATGGATCAGATGTAGAAGGAGAGGTCACACATAGAGGTTGAACTCATAATTGCTCTTGAGGAAATTGAAAAATGTAGAAGAATGAACAAATATTTGAAATAACAATTGTCAAAATACAAAGAAGAGCATAAATCTAAAGAGAGGAATTCAAGACCCTCCAAGAATATCTACACAATTCAAGACAACAAGCAATGGATAGAATCAAAGAGGTCAAGAGATTAAAATAAGAAGTTGATAACATCAAGAGAGAAGTAAAGAGGCTAAAATATCAGCAGAGCATTAATGAGAAGTTTAGAGAAAGCACTAAAACACAAGAATTTGAAAGACTTGAGGCAGAAATTATTCAGCTTAAAGAGAAGGATGATGAATAATCTATCAATTCAAAGTTTAAGAATAGCTCAAAGATTATAGATGACATCGTAAGTGGCCAAATAGAATCATTTGACAAGGTTGGATTAGGGTATAACAAGAAGAGTTATGTTGCCACAATTACGGATCCAATTGGAAAAAAGGATAGTCAGAAATATGATCCCTCATCTCGTAATAAAGATAGAACTAATATGATGCCTAGAAGACCAATGACAAGCAGGCATAAGAAAATATGTATTTCTCATTGCTACTCTTGTAATAATTTTGGACATATGGCTAGAGAATGTAAGTTGATAAGTCCTACCAAAAAGAAGGTTGCAATAGAGGTTCAGAAACAAAGGAAGGGATGGAAGAAGAAGGAAGTTGTGAAGAAGAAAGATTAAAGATTCCCCGAATATAAAAGAACATTCTATGGATATTGTCATTGTTGTCACAAGTTCGGTCACAAGGATTTTGATTACAGAATCAAGAGAAAAGATTAATATTTGAAAATACAAAGAAATATAAGGTCCATGAGCAAGGTACCTCATGGAAAGATGTGGAGAAGAAACTTAGATTACAAAGATTCTAAGCATCAATTAAGTTTCCAAAGATGATAGTGTTGTATATAAGAATGAGATCTATTATGATGAAAATCAAGATGAAGATGTAAAAGAATACACTGATGGAGATGATGAAAAAGAATATAATGATGATGGTGGAGCTGAAAAAGAACATATTTTTTAAAATATCTCATCTTCTTAAAAAACCATAGTATATATTTATTGTTAAAGTATAAATTACAAAACAGTAAGCTTCGAGCTTAATAAAGCCTTAAATAGCATCTAAACCCTAACACCACTGAATCATATCAGTTATGACCTAATGGCCTTTTACAAACTAAGTCACGTCTTGAAAGCCAGTATAAAAATAACTTTAATGCAATCAAAACTACGACTACGAAGGCCCATATTTTTTTCAAGTCTAGACCATGAAAGCCCCAAGTTTCCAACACGAAACAACCACTAGGGATTTAAAAAGATTTAATTTTAATACATCATAGTATCGGCCACATGGCCTTCCAAAAAAAAACAGAGCATAACATAGCCATGGCCGAACAGTAACCCAAGAACCACTCGGGAAACATCAACTAAAAACACCATACAACTAGTGTAGGATAAACCTCAGGCGAGACCGAGGCTTACCAAAATGAATGCCAATGTGGGAGCCCCTTTTCATGGTATAAATGAATGCCAATGTGGGAGCCCCTTTTCATGGTATCTTTCAGCACAAGCATTCCGGTTTGAAGCTTGCACAAACAAAGAACCCATAGAATGTTAAACCCTTAACAGTAACAAAGACATTAAACTTTTAACAGTGCAAGAATGGTTAGAAACTGGAAGAATTCATACCTGGATAAGTTTATTTTCCCTTGCTATGTAGAAGATAGTATAACCAAAACCCTAGCCACAAGATGTGCAACTCAAGCTAAATTGAACGAAGTTTCTAAAGGCCAGGATGAGACGGTTCAAGTTACAAGGCTACACCATGATTGAACTAGAGTTCAAGTCCACGCAACAACCGTGATAGATTTCATCACCCACAGAGTTAGTTTAATGGCAAAAAATGACTTCATCCTTAGAGGAAGACAGTGGCCACATGAACCTCTATATGTAGAAGCAAGATGACTTTTGGCAAGGAGGCTTCACACAATGGAGTGACAGTAAGGCCATGCGGCCATGAGTCTACAACTCATCCACTTCACAGCAGAGACAAGAAGATTGAGGGAAAATGTGATTTTAGGGTTTTAGAACAATTTTGTATTGACCCCGAGGTCAACAAAAACCTAACCATCGAGTAACGACCACGTGACATTGAATTTCTTTGTGAAAATTGGGTTTCATATTATAGTTTGAAGACCTCTTGGAGCAGCCTACATACATTAACAGTTTTATAAAGGAACTATGGTTATAGCCTTTCTTTATATATATAACACTTGATATATTTAAAACCTAACGAGTATTGCATGAAGTTAGAAACTATAATAAGGTATTTACCCATGTTTAACAACCTTTGGAAATAGTCCAGGTTTATGCTAGGGTTATATTTCTAACAACCATGGATTTGGGAAAGAACTTATGAAAGAAAAACATTATCCTTGTTAGAATAATAAACAACAATTTAGGAGAAACTATAGCATTGTAAAAGAACTTGAAAAAGGCTTAATATTTTATGTTTGTATGCGTGTAAACCTAAGATGTTGTTTAGCTTGATTTTTGTTAATCTAGGTATTAAACTTAGATCTATATATCACTTGGTGAGATGAAAGTCATATAAAAGGTTAAGTTGGTTAGATCTTTTTTGTAGAAAGTAATCTTTCATCTCTTATCCAAAATATAAAATTTGTATTAATCCATCTCCTTTTGGTAAGTACTAGAACAGTTAGAAAAACTATCTTATGCACTAGGTTTTATTTCTATGTGTGAATATCAGTCAATGTACTTATGACTATACCTGTGGCCCCGCAAAAGATCGACGGTGCTGACATAATATTATGGGAGAAGATTTGCGGGAGTCAAAATCCAGAAAATGTGAATGCGTATCTCGCATGCCACATCCAGGATAGGCTATTGTGAGATCGGAATTGCGAAAGGAAGGTTCATAAAATTTGGAATCCTACATCCCACAATTGCAGAAACAATGTTGCAGAAACTCTGTTGTAGGGAAGGAAATTGCAGAAACTTGTTTGCAAAATCGACATTGTGGAAACAACATATAGGGAAGAATTTAGTGGAAAACTAAGTTTAGAGGTTCTTCTAAACTAGAACCTAACTCTTCCTGGGAGGGCTGATTTGAATCAGTTTACTGGTTCAATTTGAATATTTGAATACAATATTCTGAGCGCGGGGGATTCACTTGTTGGCCAATATCCTATCACATTAGTTCATATTGTGGGTTTTAAAATTATCATAAATCGAACCAATATATTGCAGGTATTGGGGGGATGAGGGGTTTAAGGTGGGGGTGGGTAGGGTGGTTTATAAGGATTGAGGTATAAAAAGGGGTGGGGAGTAGGTTCTAAGTATTGGGAGGGGGTTTCAACAAAAAGAGTTTGGGTCAATATATCTCGAAATTAAGGGTATTCTTTAATATCCCATGGTCGCACGTGCTATGTGAGAGGTTCACTAACTGAAGTCCTCGTGATTCTGAGTCGTGTTGGCATCATTTGATATCATAGCATAAATCTGATATTTTTCTTACAGTATCAAAGCATAGCTAGCTTGTGTACTGAGGTAATGATTTTGTTTCCATTATGATTATTAACTATGGGAAAAGAACATGATAAAGAAAGATTCTGCATAATTTCTAAATTGATCAATTAAGGTTTGTAAAGGAAGATGCCATCGAGAAGAGGACATGCACAGGAATTCTGTAGTACGTGGTCAAGGAGAAAAGAACAAGTATCTATGTGAAGGTAAATCAATTTCTGATTTACAATATTTATTTAAAATTGAAGACTAACGATTGTGTGAGAAGGTTAGTCAGGTGGAAGGTATTCAGGATTGATTGCAGACAGAGGATGCATGGTTAAAGTTGATGATTAGCCACATAGGAATGCAGAAGAATCCTTGAAAGGATTTGACAGTCATGTAGATTGATGAAAGATTGTGGATTGCAGAAATAACAACTGGGAGATCTGTGCCCAAGGACAATTATGTTCTTGATAAAGACGAATATATTTTGAAGATAGCACTGGATATATTACGGCCAACTGTATGAGTGGAAGAAGACTACTGATAGTCTTAAAGGTATGGGATGATAATGTTTGTATTTTAACTCTGGTTATGTGAATTTATAGCAGTAAAGAATACGAAAGTTCTTAAGAAGAGAAAATAGTGGAAGAACCCATAAATCCAACAGAGGTTGGAAAAGAGAGAACTAGTGCATGTTCTCAAAAGAGAAGTGGACCTACAGAATCCCAGAAGAGCAAAGGAGATGCTCAAAAGGTTCTAGAGGAGAAGAACCAGAGATACCAAAAGGGACAAGATCAAGGAGAGATAGGTTGTTGAGGTATAATAGACAAGTGTGGAGACTTGTTGAGGGAGGCTTAGGAAATCAGTCCACAAGTGAACATGATGAAGTTCACAAAAGAGGAGAGGGAGATAGAAACAATGACTACTGAAGTTCATTGCAGGGGTTTAGAGAGAAGCCAAGGTATAAGAAAAAAGAAGGAAAGAGAAAAAGAATATGACAGAGAATTGCTAGAGTTAGCAAAAGACATTTTGTGCTTGGAGAAGCAAATGCAAGCTGCTAAAGAAGAGAACCAGAGGTATGGTTGAATCATGAAAAAGAAGGTAATATGGAATTCACTATAGGTGAAGCTACAGCAAAATATGTTTGCTGATTTGAAGAAAGAACTCAGAGAAGCTGAATCTGAGATGGAGGTTTCATATTGTGAACCTGAACAGAGTCATTTGCTTGGAGAGGATGATGAAGCAGAAAAAGAGAGACCAATTGAGAGTCTCATGAATTCTGTAAATAATACATATCTATTTATGGAGGAGATGATTGTGAAGTCAAATGAGACCAAAAGGTCTTATGTTTTTGAGACTGATGATTTGGTTGTCATTGCAGGTTTTGTTGCAAATAATGGAAAGTCTTTTGAAACTGTCTTAAAATTTGATGAAGTCAAATATGATGAAGATAGTCTCTCAAATACAAAAATATATGAAGTATTTAAGCAAACGGAACTCATTGATGGTTTTTTTGATGGAGGAACACATTCAATTGAAGATGATTTGAGGATGAAGGCATAAGAAGAAATGTGTAAAGACGTTTCTACAAGGCAGGATCAGAATTGTATTTTGATGAAGGAAGAAGTTGAACAGTCACCTTGGACTGTCATGAAGTTTGAAGAAAAAGAAAATGTACTTTTCAAAAGCATGATAACAAAGTATAATTCTGTTATAGATGGTATGGAGTTGATGTTGTGTTGATACCAACACAAAAAGAGGATGCCAAAGGAGATATCAAAAGGGACTTCAGAGTCTTGTGTTTTTGAAACTAATTATTGGTGTATGTTTACAGGTATTGAAGAACTCTTGAGTGATGTGATTATGCAAGGAGAAACTGAACAATTATCTTGGGCTATCATAGATAATGAAGGAACAGGATAAATACTTTTCAAACGCATGACAACATAACATAATCCTGTTGTGAAGGAGGATAAAAGTTGTATATAGGCTATAGTGAAAACTATAGGAGAGATAGATTTCAGTGAAGAAATGAAGCTTCTAGAAGAAATGAATGAGAAATAAGAGTTATTAGTTGAAAATGAATTTCAGGATAATGAAGATGATGCAGAAGAGGAACTAGCTAGAATTCTCATAAACTCTTGGGAGAGTTCATATCAACAAAAGAATGTGTTGATGAGTGATGAAAATTTCAATATTTTTGGAATTAATGAATTATGTGTATCTGCAGGGGTAACATTTGATGAACTTTGTAAGGTTGTTCCAGAGGTAAATAAAGAAACATAGGAGTATCCATGTACTCTTGACATGGATCAAAGCCAAAAAATTGTTTTATAATTGAAGGATGAGATGATAGGGTCTCATGACGGTAAACCAAAAAGAACACTTGCATATTTGGATAGATGTGTTACTGGAAGAGAGGGGAAATCTGTCATAACACAGGAAGAGACTATATTGTCTCTAAGGGGTGATCTGTACTTGAATGAATTTGTTGTTACAGGGTTGGCTATTAAAGACAAAGAAGAATTTTCTAACTTTAGAAAATATGACGAAGAATTAAAAATGTTAGAAGATTGGTTGAATAATCCAAGGATTGATAAAGATAACTGTTTAATTTTTTATTGTAGCATTGAAAAGGAGCATATAGAAATCCAAAACAATGGATTATTTTATAATTTAGTGGACAAGAGTAGAAATTTAAGAGGGAAACAACAGTTTCAGGAAGAAAAGAAGATGTAGGTGTACCATCCAAAGGATAGATTGGACATAGAGATTGAAGAATTAAGGTTGTTGATGGTGAAGATGTCTCAAAGAAGGCATGAGAAAAGAATGAAGATTTTCATCAGTAGAGAAAATAGACAAAACAATGACAGAAAACAAATGACAGAGAAAGAATGTAAACTAGTGGAGCATTGCAGCATAAAATTTGGAAACCAGGAGAACTGAAGATGTCAAAGACAGAGCAACATGATGAGATGGATGATCAACTACAACACAAGGTATGGGATCCAGGAATACTAAAGAGGGGAATTTGTGACCAGGAGCTCATATTTCTTTCTTCTTGGAGAGTCTGATGCAGGAGCATCCCACTCTCAATTCAAATCCAAGTGTTAAATGTTTGATAAGGCCTAGGAGGGGTATTAAGTTATGAATTGATGGTCTTGAACCATTACTTTGTAAATAAACCTATGTTTTATTTGATTTTAGATAGATGGTGTGTTAGGATATTTAGACACTTAGGAGTTAGTTAAGATCAAATTGTGTAATATATCCGTTAGGTAAAAGTGTGTTTCTTTAGTATGCATTAGTATGCATTTGTAAATATTCCAATCCAACGGTCACGATATGTTCTAGACATAGAGTGATCCGACGATTCAACTTCTCTTAGATCATACCTACCATTGATCCGTGGCTTAACACCCGATTGGTCTATGATCTCTATTTAAAGAGCATAGAGGGTCCTTGGCTAGTTGATCGATTATGAGAAGCTCATGTAACTTTCTTTCTTTTGCATAATAAATTGCTTCGAGTAGCTATTTGGCCGGGGCCGTGGACTGTTTCCCTCTCGAGGGTTTTAACCACGTGACAAACATTGGTGTATTGATCTGTGATCTATTTGTATGAAGCGGTTATTATTGGTGTTCGGTCCTTTGGGAGTACCCTGTGTACCCTAACATGGTATTAGAGCTTTTATGAAGAGCTGCTTTCGGTTTTGATCAAGATCTAGAACCGGTGTTGCCGAAACTTTGAAAGGGTTTCTGGTTTTTGTATTTTTTGTGTATTTGTGGCCTGTGGGAGCTATTCCATTGTGTCCGAAGCACCGTTTCCATTTGGAAACAGTTTTCGTTTCACCGAAAACCATTTCCGTTTTCTCTAGAAACACCCATTTCGGCAAATCTGAAGGTATAATGTTACAATGACGGTTTTGTTTTTTTTAATCTCTCATATTTTATCAGTTTTATTTTTAGATCTTTTTATTTTAGTCTCGGACTGTTGTCTTCCCTGGCTGCATATGCTCTTTGCCGTGCACCTTGCGCGATCGCGGCGAATCAGAAACAGTGAGGGAACGTTTTTTTCTTGTCTTCTCGGCTACGTATGGTCTTTGTCGTGCACCTTGTGCGATCACGGCAAATCAGAAACAACGAGAAAACTTGAAAACGTAGACTTTCCGGGTAAGCTAACCAAGATCTAACCCCATTATGTGGAAAAAGTTTTTTTGTTTTTGTTTTTCGTTTTTTTTTGTGATTTGCAGAAAAAGAAAGCAAGCACGAAAAAAAAAAAAACCTTCCTCTTTCCATACTTTTACGTACCTTTTAAACTTAGCTCACTTGGTCCAAAGTTGCTTTTCATCTTGATAAGTCTTGAGTTCAAGTCTCATCAAGTTACTTTTTAGTGCATGCAATTTCTATTTTCAAGTTACTTTATTGTAAAAGTGCATCTCACATTAATAAAATAAAATAAAAGTGAGTCACTTAAGTCTTTTAATTTATTGCCGCACTATTTAAAAGTCATATTATTGTAAATGTGAACATCACTTATTCTATAAAAGTGATTCACTTCAAAGCAACTTTATTGTAAAGTGATTGTCAAAGGTAGATCTTTGGAAGAGGGGGGTTCTTTTTTTAACTAGTCAAGTTAATATCTGCCACATCACTATTGGGGACATCTTCAACATTTCCTTTGATCAAGCATAACTTCATCATCCGGAATCAGTTTTAAGTGCCGTTTTTTTTTTTAAACCGCATATTTTTTCAATCTATTTGCATCCAGACAGTTAGTTTCTATTTTTTCAGCCATTATTTTATAGTATGGCCGCCCCTTGTGATATTATACTTACAAGTTCTAACTATTTCTCATGGAAATCTCGTATGGAGGATGTTCTGCGAAGAAGGGGACTTTTCAAGATAACCTCAAGGAAAGAAACAGAACCCACTGATGATGATAAGAAAATTAAATGGGCAAATAGATGTGATGAAGCTCGTGGATTGATTGGGATGTCAATCTCTACTGATTTGTGATTCCACATATCTGGAATTGATGAACCTGATGTTGCTTGGGAAAAGTTGGAATCTGTGTTTGGTAAACACAATAAAATTCGAGGTCATCAACTTGAAAATGAGTTGCTTTCCTTGAATCCTAATGATTTTTCTTGCATTCAAGACTATTTATCTAAGTATAAAACTCTTAGACTATTATGTGCAGAATGCAAGATTAAGAAAGAAGACAAACAATGTATTTATCATATTCTTTCCAAACTTGGACCTGCATATTCTATTATTGTATCTACATTCTACTCCATGAAAGAATCCTTGACTGCAGCAAGCTATGTAGAGCCTACTCTTGAATCCTTTTGTGATTCCTTAATTAGAGAGCAAGATAAGCTCATTCATCTTGGAATAATTAACAATGCAGATACATCTGGGAAAGCCTTATTGTCCCAACAGAAAGAAAAGTCCAAGCCTCCCAAGAAACAAAATTTTCGCAATAATAAGCAAAACAACAAGGGTCCCAAACCCTCTCAATCAGCTCCTTCTTCAAAAAATGACAAAGGATCCAAGCAAAAAAGAAAGAAGACTGAGAGTCATTGCAATTTTTGTGGGAAAGATAATCATGATGAATCTAAATGTTTTAAGAAGATGGCAGCCTTGGAAGCAGCAATGAAGAAGCACCACATCAGCCTAGATTCGTCTTCGGAATCTACCTCTCATGGACATGCACTTTGTGCTTCTGGTTACTCTTATATTGCATCTTCTTCTTCTACTTCAAATGAATGGCTCATTGATTCTGGAGCATCTTATCATATGGCTAAGGATAAAGCCATCTTTTCTACTATGCATGAATGTAACACCAAACAAATATTTGTTGGTGATGATAGATCTATAAGTGTTGTAGGATATGGAACAGTTCCAGTAGAGAATGGTCATTTCAGTGATATACTATGTGTTCCAAAAATTTCCTGCAATTTATTATCATTCTATCAAATTACTCATTCAGGTGAAGGTAAAACTGTGATGTTTACACCTCACCAAGTTGTAATCAAGGATTTTAAAAATCCTCTAAATGTCCTTGCTACTGGAACTGTTGATGATATTACCAGGTTGTACAAATTTAACAACTTTGGGTCATCACCTTTTCCTTCAGTTTTTGTTGCTCATAGGGATAACTTGAGCAAACTTTGGCATGAGCGATTTGGTCACTTAAATTATCGCTCATTGCAACAACTATGTAAAGAAAATATGGTGACTGGTCTTCCACTGGTATCTTGTAAGGATGGTGTTTGTTCCGGTTGTGTACTCAGAAAACATCATCGGGACAGTTTTGACAAACGTGCCTCTTGGCACGCCTCGGTTCCCTTGGAGCTTGTGCATAGTGACTTGTGTAGCCCTCTTCCATCTGCTTCATTTTTTGGTTTCAAATATTTCTTAACTTTCATTGATGACTACTCCAGACACAGTTGGGTTTACTTCTTAAAACTTAAGAGCGAAGTATTTAACATGTTCTTGGCCTACAAGGCCCTTGTTGAAAAAAAATCTGGTCATCAAATTATGAAGTTAAGATCTGACAATGGAGGAGAATATGTTAACAACAAGTTCACTACTTTTTTCACTGAACAAGGAATCCAACAACAGCACACTGTTCCATATACACCACAGCAAAATGGTGTAGCTGAAAGGAAGAACCGCAGTTTAAAAGAAATGGCTAATTATATGATCCAATCTAAGGGACTAAGTCTTCAATATTGGGCTGAGGCCATAAATTTTGCAAATTACATAGTAAATCGCACACCCACTAAAGTTTTACAGGGTATAACACCAGAAGAAGCATGGAGTAAAATTAAACCAGATGTAAGTCACTTTCGTGTGTTTGGTTGTGAAGCATGGGCTCATATTCCGGATAAAAAATGGAAAGCATTACAGCCTAAAAGTGAAAAGTGCATATTTGTTGGATATTCTGAAGATGTAAAAGGTTATAGACTTCTTTAGCCACATTCTCATGATATAATCATTAGAAGAGATTTTAAATTTGATGAAAATATCTTGGCCTACGAGCCTAACTTGGCGCGTGTGCCATCTTTGTCCTGCGAGCCTGATTCGGCGAATGTGCCTTCTTCTTCTTCTTCCAGCTTCCTTGACAGGTTTCCAACTCCAGTTTCTGATGATGACAGTGAGGATGAAAATCCACCTCCGCCTGCTCATGTTCCTCCAATTGCACCAGCACCAATACTTCCTCTATGGGTCCGTTCAACATGTGAAGCAGCTGGTGATCTTGCTGGTGATCCTAGAGATCAACGTCGAACACGTTCTCAGTTTCAGCGAGCCTCTTCTCTTTTGGCTCAAGTTTCCGAGAATCATGATCCAGAAACTTTTGCAGAAGCTTCAAGAAATCTAGATTGGGATGCAGCTATGGATGAAGAATATCATTCCTTAATGGCGAACGATACTTGGGATCTTGTTCCTCTTCCAAAAGGAAGAAAACTTGTTAGATGTAAATGGGTATACAGAACTAAGTATGCATCAGATGGAAGTGTTGAAAGACTTAAGGCAAGGTTAGTTGCCAAAGGTTTTTCCCAAGTTGAAGGGATTGACTACAATGAAACCTTTGCCCCTGTAGCAAAAATGAACTCCATCCGCCTTGTTCTTTCCCTTGCAGCCTTACATAACTGGGAAGTCCATCAAATGGATGTCAAATCTACCTTCTTACATGGTGATTTACATGAGGAAATTTACATGGAAAAACCTCCTGGATATGTTCAGAATAACTCTAGCCTTTTCTATCTCCTTAAGAAATCCTTATATGGCCTTAAGCAAGCTCCTAGAGCTTGGTATGCCAAAATGGATAGCTTTCTCCTTGACACTGGTTTTTCTAGATGCCATTCTGACCCAAATGTCTATACCAAGAAAGTAGGAAACCGTCTCATCATACTTATTCTTTATGTTGATGATATTATCCTTACTGGTAGTGACCCTAACCTTATAACCCATGTGAAATCCAGTCTTAAGCAAACTTTTGAAATGTCAGAATTAGGACATTTGCATTATTTTCTTGGTCTCCAAGTCTTGCAAACCAAAGAAGGAATCTTTCTTTCCCAGTCTAAGTTTGCTTGTGACCTTATTCATCGCTTCCACATGGAAGATTGTAAACCAGCCCCTTCTCCCTTCCAGTCTGGAGTCAAACTTTCTACCACTTGTACTTCCCCTGAAGTAGATGCCACCTTGTATCGTCAGCTTGTTGGTAGTCTTTTATACTTGACTCATTCCCATCCTGACCTTTCCTTTGCCGTTGGTCGTGTTTCCTGTTACATGCAAACTCCTCATGAAAGTCACTGGAAATCAGCAAAAAGAATACTTCGATATATTCGAAGTACAATTCAGTTTGGGATTCATTACAGTATAGGGGGGAAGCCTTTGTTGGTTGGTTTCACTGATTCAGATTGGGCCGGTGATCCTGATGATCGAAAGTCTACTGCAGGTTATGTTTTCAGTCTGGGATCTGGACCTGTCACTTGGGCTTGTAAGAAACAACAAGCTCTTGCTCTTTCTTCAGTAGAAGCAAAATATCGAGCCGCAGTTAATGCCAGTCAAGAATCTTTATGGCTTCGACAAATCCTTTCAGAGTTTGGATTCAAGCAGCAGCAGCCTACTCCACTTTGGTGAGACAATCAAAGTGCCATCAAGCTTGCCAAAGATCCAGTTCTACATCAGCGTAGCAAACACATTGAGCTACACATGCACTTCATCAGAAATCTTGTTCATGATCGTGTTATTGAAGTGCTCTATTTCCCTACAGATGATCAAGTTGCAGACATCTTCACCAAGTCTCTTACAGAAGCGAATTTTTCTAAACTTCGGTCTATGTTAGGAGTTCAGGAATGTGTCAATAAGGGGGGATAGGCTCTAATGCCTCCTTCCTTCTCCTAATAGTGTCACTTTTGTAAATCCTTCAATCCTATCCCAAGTTGTTCTTAAGGGGGGATGTTAGGATATTTAGACACTTAGGAGTTAGTTAAGATCAACTTGTGTAATATATCCGTTAGGTAAAAGTGTGTTTCTTTAGTATGCATTAGTATGCATTTGTAAATATTCCAATCCGACGGTCACGATATGTTCTAGATATAGAGTGATCTGACGGTTCAACTTCTCTTAGATCATACCTACCATTGATCCATGGCTTAACACCCGATTGGTCTATGATCTCTATTTAAAGAGCATAGAGGGTCCTTGGCTAGTTGATTGATTATGAGAAGCTCATGTAACTTTCTTTCTTTTGCATAATAAATTGCTCCGAGTAGCTATTTGGCCGGGGCCGTGGACTGTTTCCCTCTCGAGGGTTTTAACCACGTGACAAACATTGGTGTCTTGATCTGTGATCTGTTTGTGTGAAGTGGTTATTCTTGGTGTTCGGTCCTTTGGGAGTACCCTGTGTACCCTAACATGGTGAGTCAATTAGGTGAGTGATGATTAATTGATGAATCATGTATAAAATCGCTCAATAAGGGTAGCGAGTCATAGGATAGGATTGATAGTTGAGTTAATTAAGCAGATTGTTGAGTGTTTATTGGATCTAAACCATAATTGGTTTCAAATCTCTATTTGTATATATATCTGTAAGCCTACGAGGCATAAGGTAGAGTAGAGTAGACAAGAAATAGGTAGAAAGGGAATAGACGACAAAGTTAGGTCTGTAAGGCCCATAGGAGCCAGAGGAATGGGACCTAACAATGTATATATAGCATAACAATATATATCTGACCTGAGTAGATCAGAACGCAGGTTCTAAAATGGATTGTCTATACAGATTCATTTGATGAATGAAAAAAACTTGTTTCGGCATAATTCTACGTGTGTAACTTTCATCTCTATTTGAATGTATGAAATCATGAACTATATGCTTGTCTAATTTCTGTAAAAGACTTACAAATCTATGTATGAATTCATGGTTCTTGAAAGCGGGAAAGAACAAATATTGATTGATCGATTCTTTGATCAATCGCGCGGGAGAATTTGATAATCAATCCAATTGAAGGATTTCGTAAAATTAAATGTATGCACAGAGAAAACTTGTTGCAGGATTCAAAAACAAATAGATTGATCATTGAAAGGATCAAGAAAAATAGAATTTTGAAATTTGCAAGTTTAATGATCAGAAGTAAACCTAGATCGACAATGGATATTGGATTTGCAATGATCTGACAGTCAGAATTTAGGTCCGCATCAAAATAAAGATCAACGGTCCAGATCCTCCCCACAAAATATTGACGGTGCAGGTAGAATATTGCGGGAGAAGATTTGCGAGAGTCAAAATCCAGAAAATGTGAACGTGTATCCCACATCCTGGATGCGGGATAGGCTATTGCCAGATCAGAATTACGAAAGGAAGGTTTGAAAAATTGGAATCCTGCATCCCACAATTGCATAAACAAAGTTGAAGAACTCTATTGCGGGGAAGGAAATTGCAGAAACTTGTTTGCGGAATCGACATTGCGGAAACAACATATAGGGAAGAATTTAGCAGACAACTAAGTTTAGAGGTTCTACTAAACTAGAACCTAACTATTCCTGGGAGGGCTGATTTGAATCAATTTACTGGCTCAATTTGAATATTTCAATACAGTATTCTGAGTTGCGTTGGCATCATGTAGCCACCCAATGAAGTAACAATCATGGGTTCACACAAGTCAGAGTGAACTAAATCCAATATTCCCTTGGATCTGCTTTCACTTTTCGGAAAGGAACCCTTGGTATTCTTACCATGTGCACATCCTCTACATATACCATCATGGTCTACATGAAGCACTGGTAGACCTCTCACCATGTTCCTTAATGTTGGGAGAGACTGATAGTTTAGATGAGCTATTCTTATGTCCCATAGCTCAACTATGTTGGTGGAATCATTGACTAAAGCT
The DNA here is from genome assembly GCA_001517045.1 of Pseudotsuga menziesii. Classification (NCBI taxonomy): domain Eukaryota; kingdom Viridiplantae; phylum Streptophyta; class Pinopsida; order Pinales; family Pinaceae; genus Pseudotsuga; species Pseudotsuga menziesii. The sequence continues at coordinate 233,686 of LPNX011076190.1, read as the reverse complement.
TGAGTTGGTAAGGTGCTCAATCAATACAAGCTCTCCTCTCTTACACCAATCACTTTTGTTGTGTTCAAGTTAAAATTATTATGTTAAGCAATTACATTTCTATCTACAAATTTAAGTCTATATCCCTTGTCTTCTAAGGAAGAAACAGAGATAATATTTATTTTCATACCAGGGACATAAATCACATCATTCAAGTGTATAAATTCATTGGATTCTAACGGAAGAGAGGTAGATCCAAATCCTTTCATAGTGTAGTTCAAATCATCTCCAAGTAAAACAAGGAGATGAGATTCTTTCTCAACAACTTCTGAAAGGTTCTCTTTATAACCAGTCATATGTTTATAAGCACCATTATATATAACCATGTATCATTAGTGGTTGGAAACATACCTAGTAATGTTGATATCAAGAAGAATTATGTACAATATTCATTTCTTTGTTTCTTGTGATGATGACCTTATTCTACATCAGTTGTTGAACCTTCATGCTTCCACTTGTTTGCACTAAAACACATATTTTTATAGTGACTGTATTTATTGCACCTATGGCATTATATGTGTGATAAATCCTTCTTCTTTTCTCTCAAATATGGAGAATAAATTGGTATCCTAGTGTAACAAATATAAAATAAAATATTAGTTAGATTATTTAATTATCATATGAAAGGGTGTAACCCTTCATTTTACACTCTCAAAGCCTATAAAGGCGAGCTTCCCTTGTAATTATCAACATCATCCAATATATTATTATTATTCATATTCATTATTACAATGATAGTCAGATTTGACTAACGGACAATTGGATTTGGTTGCTCCGTTTGGTATCAGAGCTCGGATTCAGCTCCTTCGACTTGAGCTCGGATTTGGCTCCTCCAACACTCATCTCGGACTCGGATCATCATTTACTTTCCTCATTTTATTTCCACTGCTTAATCCTCCCTCCCCATTTCTCCACGCATGCTACCACTACCACTCTCTTCCGCCATCCTTATTCCCCATACCTCCCTCTCTCCATCCACCTGTTGCGTCCTCCACACTTCCCCACACCCTCATGCACCTCCACGCATCCCCTGTGCACACTCCATGCTTCACCCTCCCCACTCACACTCCTCTCCAACTCATCCATACTCCTCTGCTCCACCCCTCTCCCACACAAACCTCCATTCCTCCTCCCTCATGCTCCCCGCTCCCCTCTTCCCCTAGCTCTTTTGCTTCTCATGCTCCTCCTGCCTATGCATCATTGCCTCCCACAACCTGCACTCAATCCTCACACCACCTCCTCTTCAGCTCGACTCCCCCGCCCCCTGCTCACCAGCCCACTCAACTCCTCCCTCCACCTCCAATCCACCAACCTTCCATACTTGCGCAACTCTCCCTGCCCTTGCCGCCTCCTCACAACGTCATCCCCTCACACACCATCGCTCCCTCCATCTCCACACTAACCTGGAAAATAACAAAACAAACAATACATTATATTATATAATATATAATATAATATAATATCACATTGTAACATATCTATAATAATATATTTATATTTATTATAATAATTGTCAAAAAAAACTATATGCAAATATTATATAGTTTACGAAAAATAATAATAATAATTAATTAACTAATTAATATATTAGTATTCAAATTTTCACCTCAAAATGCCAAAAATAGCATTGAAATACACACCTCCTCATACAAGGTCCAAGACCATGGCAGAACTGAAAGAGAAAATCAAAAAAGTGGAGAAGGACACCAGGTCCCTTGTCGCTGACCTAAAAGCCTTGAAGGAAAAGCTGCAAAATAATAATACATTACTCAAAGATGAGCTTGTTCTAGTACTAGAAAGAAGGCTGGATGAAAAATTTGACATCCTGAATGAAAAAAAACAAATATTTGGATGACAAAATGAGTACCATGACTCAAAACATAAACACCTTAACATAGAACTAGAGCACCATGAAGTAGAACCATAATACATTAATCGAGATGTTACAAAGGTGCATACCCAGTCCAGACCAAGTCAAGAGTCCAGACATGTCAGATTCCTCATCTCATGTTGCCACCCAGGAGACACTTGCAAAGAATCAAGAAGAATTGCGAAAAGAAATAAAGATTAACAATGCGACGCTTAAGCAAGAGATAGAAACACAAGTACTTCCAGAGATGGAGGAATGATTAAACATCAAAATAGACACTATCAGTAAAATAGTAGAGAGTAAGAAAACTAAAAATCACCGCCAACAACGAAGCAATTCAAATATGTCACTTTCATCATCCAGTAGTTTCGAGCCACCATCAAACCATAAGGCAAAAGGAAATCAACGTCGCCCTTACAAAGTGCACCCAACTAAGGAAAAAATAGAGTTGTCGAAATACAATGGGAGTGCAGACCAATGCATTGCTTGGATAAACAAAGCAAAAGAATACTTCGACATTTACGACATTCAATATGACAACGAGAAGGTGAAATATGCATGAATGCATATGGAAGCGTATGCCTATAATTGGTACTTATGGTGGAAGAGAGATAATTTTACCTACAAATGGAACTTGTTCAAAAATGATTTTTTTAATAGGTTCAAGGAATCAAAGAAGATGAATTTTTCAGCAAACTTACCAGACTACAACAAGTCGAAAATGTTGAGAGATTAACTCATCAATGGGAATCCTTATCAACACGAGTAGTTGGGTTGTCTAACAAGCAAAGACTCGAAACCTATTTACGGGGTCTTAAACCATACCTCCAAAAAGAGTTAAAGTTACATGACATACAAAACGTAGAAGTAGCAAGACGTAAAGCAAGAGCCGCAGAATGCATATTGGAAGGAATAAAAACAAAAGGCAATAGCCATTATCGACAAGAAAAAGAGACATAATGTAGGTACTATGCAGATACTTGGTCTCCCAACCATCAATGCCACAAACCTCAATCATACGCCTATGAAATGGAAAATAGCTCAAAGTCATCTAATGGTTACTCTGATAATAAAAAGAAAAAGAAGAAAAACATATGTCGTCGATGCGGTGATGACTGGACCCCAGGCCATAAATGTAGGAACAATGAGACAATACATTGCAAAATAATCAATGGAAAGGAAGTGCAACTCTCTGCACAAGAGACCTCGTCCGATTCTAATACCAACACCGAGTCAGAATGAAGAACGACACTAGGAAAATACTTAAGCTTTGAGGACAAAGCTTCCTTAAAGAGAGTGGCAATGTAACAAATATAAAATAAAATATTATTTAGATTAGTTAATTATCATATGAAAGGGTGTAACCCTTCATTTTACACGCTCAAAGCCTATAAAGGTGAGCTTCCCTTGTAATTATCAGCATCATCCAATATATTATTATTATTCATATTCATTATTACAATGATAGTCGGATTCGACTAACGTACAATTGGATTCGGTTGCTCCACCTAGATTGGTTCTTATGGTTGTGAAACTTCCTTCCTTTTCCATTGAATTTCTTGGAATGAGTAATGAAGGATTGATTCCCCTCAAATTGAGCACCATGGATTCTTTTCCTTGATGCAATCCATGTCTCTTCTTGAGTGCAATCTTCCCATAACCTCTCAAATTTGGGCATCTTGGTTCGACCACTTATGATTTGGATGAGACACTCTGAATATGGTGGAAGACCATTTAGAGTGGTCATGACAAGCTCCTTATATTCAATGTGATCTCCACTATTCCTTAGCTTGTCCCTAAGTTTGGTGATCCTCATGAAGTATGAGGCGATTGATTCAAACTTAATCATCTTCATATTTGATAGTTGGTTCCTCAATGTGAGAGTCACATTGATACTTATGTGTTAAAATAACTCCTTCAGGGTCTTGAACATCTTCCTAGCTATATTATTTTATGATACTTGTGGAACCAAGTGATCCTTGATTGAGTCCACCATAATCCTTCTTGCTTTAGCATCACTCTTCCTCCACTAGGACTTGTCTTCTTTAGCTTTTGGTTATGGAACCTTCTCATTGACAAAATTCAAGAGATAACTTTCTTCCAAGATGAGAATAACTCTAGGATTCCAAGACCTGAACTTTGTATCCCCATAAAAACGATCTTCAATCTTCATTCCAATCATCTTGTCTGCAGACCTGAACAAGAAACCCTAGTAGGCATTAGGTAAAAAATGAACTTTTAAATTTAAAGAAACTGACCTCATGGGTATATTTTCCCTATTAAGGAAAGTTGAGGAAATGTGATTTCGATCTAAAATAGTGGGCTAATCAGCAAAACACTTGAAACCCTATTTTTTGTAGCAACGAAATTAGGTAAAAAATGAAACTTCTTGGAATTTGATTTTTCCTTCACCAAAATATGTGCCTCCCCTAGAGCCAATTTTCCACAACTCTTTTTCCACTAAAAATATGAGGGAATGCCTTGGAAGGTCAAGCCCTAGCTTCCTGCAATGGCCTATTCTATAACTACTTTGATCCCATGTTATTTTTTACAAGATTATAGCATTATAAGTTAATTGCAAATAAACAATAGGATCTCCAGAAGAAATACAAATCACATAAACAAATTAAACAAGAGTTTATCATGGGAAACGTAATCGAGAAAAAACCCAATAACCTTTGTATAGAGATGATAACTTCTGAGACACAGTAGAAGAAAGAGATAGAGAGAGAAAAGTCTCTCAGAGGTAAAACCTCAAAAATCCCTACTTATGGTTGATCCTACAAACTTCTCCAGGAGAGAGCAAAATTTATTGTGTTGGATGAGTAAGTAAATGAGACGCACTTTCCTTCTATTGTGTTATCCAATGGAGCCTTAATACTCTTTGAACAATCAACTTTGTCGTCACATGCTCCAATTGATCCCCATTGTAGTAGCTTAGTGTTGGGAAGTTCACTTTCCACATGCTGATGTTATCCATTTCCTTTCATCTTTTTCAAATTTTGCAATCAAATTCATTCTATAAGTGTATTTTAATTCTAATAAATGATTACCATGGCCACCATATTCATTTGGAGGGAATAGGATGCTACCATCACTATTAGCCTTCCAATTTGGTCATTTATATATAGGGTCCACAATGCTATTGTTATGAACATAAGAGTGAATCTCCCAATTAGATCTCCCTCGTGAGAACTGTGTTTGCTTATTTCTTGGAAGTCCCTCACTACCATGAGAATAAGTTCTATCAGTAGACCATTGTTGGAATAGTTTTACTTTACCACATCTTGGTTGAAAAATTTCTTGAAGCTCTTGATAATAACTGACACGAATATCATATGAGAAATATGTGAAATTTTAGTGCTAATCAATGATATATTTTTGTATAAGTTGTCACTGTAGAAATACAAAAAAATTTCCATGTGAGATAGTATGATGATTTTACATTACCACCACAATTTGAAAATATTGGAGATAAGTAGACCTTCATCCTATGTTTCCTAGGGTTTAATTTTATTTTAGAAAAAAAAAATTAGGGGATTTGAACTTTAAAAACTAACCATCACATATGCTAATTTTTATTAAGTTTGGATCTAGGAATATTAGGCTTTATTGTTGTTTCACCTAAGCAGAAGGAATATTTCAACAATGTTAACACTATTATAAAAGTTTGAGCTTGTAAAACATATTTAAACTATCCCTAGAAAAATAAGCATTTCACAAGCTACTCACCTTGAATATTGGCCTCCACCTCTTTCTCTAAGCACTTCTTGTTATGTATCTACTTAAGCACAAGAAGAACCATACATAGAAAGTAATGGAGGTACCAAATATTTTTAGTGTTGTATATTTCTTGCATCCTAACATGCATATAGAGAATGCTAGTTTCAATAATATGAGATAGTTTCCTTCCACAAATTATAACTACCATAAAAGCAATAAAATGGTAATAGTATTTTGAGAAACAATCCCATAACAAAGAAAAAAAGATAGCCATAATTTAAATGTGTTGACAGCTTGTTCAACCTAAGAAAAAGGTTACCAAAACTTCTCAAAATAACAAATATCCACACCTATCCATTCCCACACTAACATGGCTTGCAACTACAACTCGAGTTACAATATGGGAAATCCTTGTAAGTATCTTCTTTTGAATATTTGGGGTGCCTAAACCCATTGCAACAATCAATCATGTGTATCAAAGTTAGATACAACAACAATACAGATTGAAGCCATTTGTTCTTGTTGCTAAATTCCTCTACATATTTAAATTTTTGAAGCCATTTGTCCTTGTCATCATTATTGGAACGATCGTCATTTTTGTTGTCATCATCATTATTATGTCAGTTTTGTCATCATTGTCATCATCATTAGAATTGAATTTTTTGAGGTGGTTTTTAAAAACTACCTCCTAAAGTAAAATTATCTTGAATTTAAGAGGGGTTTGTCTAAAAAATGCCCCGAATTGTCCAATTCTTGTGACTATTTTAAAACGGGGTTTCTAAAAACTGACTTGAAAAATACATTTAGGGATGGTCTTTTTAAACCCCTCCATCCCACGTCATGATAATTGGGCTTTTAGGGGTGATTTTTAGACCCCTATCCCAAAAGTCATGATAATTGGACTTTTAGGGTTGACTTTTAGACACCCATCCCCAAAATTCCAATTCTCATGACTTTTTTTTTTAGGGAGGGGGGATTTTCTAAAATCCACCCTCAAAAATACATCTAGGGGTGGTATTATTACAACCTCCCCAAAAAAGGTCTTGAGAATTAGACTTTTGGGGGCAGTTTTCTGACAACTCCTACCTAAAGTCCAATTCTCATGACTTTTGGTTGGCTGGGGGGGTTCGAAAAACCTTCCCTAAATGTATTTTTGAGGGTGGTTTTTAAACCCCCCCTTCCAAAAAAAAAATTATGATAATTGTACTTTTAGGGGTTCTTGTAAAATAAATACCTTCAAAATTCCAATTGTCATGACTTTCGGGAGGCAGGGGAGGGGGGAGGGGTTCTAAAAAATGCAATAAAAGATACACGTAGGGTCAGTCTTTAGAAAAACCCCCTCAAAATTCATGAGATTTTCACTTTTGGGGGCGATTCCTAAAATATCTCCCCAAAATTCCAAATCTCATTACTTTTTTTTTCGGCCTAGGGGGGTGTTTAAGAACTACCCCTAAATCCATAACAAACATTTTAGGGGTAGTTTTAGCAAGACTTCCTCAAGCCAAAATCGACCCTAAAAGGGTAAATTCTTGTACTTTAGGGTCCATATCATTTGAGCATGAAACCATTAAACTCCAATCCATGTATTCTTCCCTTTTTCCATAGAACACAACCTAAACACTATGAAAATGTATTCATCCCAATGCATTCTTATGGTCCACTGGAACTCAATTCGCCCTAATTTTTTTGACAATATAGAACACTTCATCCCATAACAACTTAATTATCTCATCGATGCATTTTTTCCTTTCACAAAAGTATCATTAAAAATTTGTCAAAATAAACACAAAAGAGCTTCTTCCAGAATAAAATATCCTTTCTTCGTAATCTTATTGGAAAGTTCTTTTGATTCTAGTGGTTTATCCTTTTCAAGAAGTTCTTTTATTAATACAAAATATGTTTGAACACTAGATTCACAACTTTTCTCCTCCGTCATGTGGAGCAATTTAAGACATGCCTCAAATTCACATTGTTTGAGAAATCCATCAATGAGTATTTTCCAAGTAATTTCATTCATACTAAAAAATATAGAAATAGCATTATCAAACAATTTGTTTTCCTCTTAGATTTTTCCTTCTCTATAAAAACGAAGAATTATAGCATTATATATCAATAAAGTAGGTTTGAAGCCATTTTCATTGATCATTGAATGTAAAAGATATATGACATGTTCATATTCGCAATGCCCCATAATAAGAGAGCTCTATATTTCTTTATGAGAAAACAAGCCTCTTGCTAACATTATTTTTACCAATGAATCTACATCATGCAATTGCAATTTTCCATTGCATAGTTTATCTATTAGTGCATTATAATTATTTATATTATGTTGGTAGTCCTTTTCTACCATTCAATTCAAAATACTCAAATCAACATCAATATTTCAAGAGCATTTACTTCAAGATATCAATCACCAATTGCCTCTTTAGAAGCAATCACTTTTACCTCATGCATCTTACTTGAACAAAGAAGTCCGTCACAAGTACACTATAAGTTCAATAATTAGGATATGATTTATTCCTTATCATCTATATTAGAATATCAAAATCATGGTAAACTCTATCAAAATTGGTATTTCCATCAATAAGAGAGGTATATTGCACTTGATAGTCTTTTAGGCCTTTTCCCTCTATTTTTTCAAGAAGTAATTTTGCTTCCTTTGACTTCCCTTATTTGCAAAGGCCATGAACCAATGCACTATATATAGGTGTGAAGATTTGGCTCATAAACCTGACACACCAATTCATCAAGGAATCTAAATGAATGATCCACTACACCTGCTTTGAAAAACCAATCAATCAAGGTTGTGTAACTAAACACAGTGAGAACTACTCCCCCCGCCAATAACTTTTCAAACAATTTTTCTGCCTCTAATACCCAATTTTCTCAAAAAAACCATTCTTGAAACCATTGTAAGTATTAATATTTGGTTCACAACTATTTTCCTTCATCTTCTCCACTAGTGCAAGAGAAATCACAACTTTTCCTCCTTGCAATGTCCATCAATCAAGGTAGTTTATGTTACTTCATTTGGTGCCAGGTCTTACATTTAGGATTGAGGGTCAATATCTTTAGTGATAGTCAATATCTTTAGTGAAAACTAGTTACTATCATCATTAAGAGTAAAAGCATGGTATTGTGTCTCACTATACAGTGAGAGAAATTTATCATGTTATTAAAAATTTATTTAAAAATAAAATAAAAAAATGTATTTTTTTTAACAACCTATTATATATTATTTCCTTATTAATAGAAAAAAATGATTTTGAAGTATTAAAATGATATCTTTTTGGGTTGCGCTTTTATGTACATATAAAACCTATTATTTATATTAATAATATAATTAAAATATATCATAAAATAAAATTTAAATAAATGTACAACAATCTTAAAAGTGTCTATAAAAACCTATTCAAAAAAATCGGAATTAAAAAAATAAATGAAGATAGATACGGGGGGTCACATTTTTGTTAGTACCTTGTGAGATGTATGAAATAATAATAAATGTTCTTCGGAGAAAACTAAATAAATAAGATAAAAATACTTTTTGTTTAATTTTAAAAAAATGTCATATAAAATCTCATTCACAATGAAAACTTTTGTTTCATTATATGATTATCTAATTCTTGCTAGATTTGTAGATTTATTAACAATTATATTTAATGCATTAGTTCATCGCCACAAAAGGGGAAAAAGTGAGACATGTTACCATGCTACCCTTAGGTTAAGATCTTTGGTGACAATCAATGATCATTTCCTTTATTTTGAGGAGTTTTTGGCGATGGGAATTGGTTGGATGCCACTAAATTCAGTTACAAAAATAGGAAATTATGAAGGGCTTAGAAAGAGAGTAACTAATTTATTTGTTGAAACATTAAATGATGATGGTCTTAAAAGGTAAATCAACATTTTAGTCACCAAAGCCACGTATTGGCAATAGTCCTTTGATTATTTTTTCCAAAGCTACTTGTGTTGATGATCTTTGGCTAGGTGTCACCATAAGTGGCTTTGGTGATGATTATTAAAGGCATGTCACAGGAATGCACATTACCAAAGGAATTGTTTTATAGTAGTGAGTAGACATAAATTAGGGTCAAGTACCTGTTATTATTACAGATGTCTAAGAAATCAATCTCAATTCCATGAGGCCACTTAAGAGAGAAATACATTATTCTCAAAAGTACAAGATTAGATGGGTCTTCCAGTGCATCGACATAATCCAATTGAGGATTTGCATGCCAAGATACAACCTATGAATGATGAAGCAATCTCCCTCACCAGTCCCATAGAGAATTAGAAGAAATATGTGAACATCGAATATGCTAATGATAAGATGGATTCTTTGCATGAGGCCTTGACCGCAACAAAGAAAACATTATGGGAGTTTCGTCCTCTATCCCAAACTTCCTATCTTTTTCTATACCATATGGACTCCTTTGTGAATAGAGAGTGTCATACAATTGAGAAATAGAATCTGAGCTACACTCAATAGTGAAAAAGATCAGAAATTCATCATTGATTGTCAACTTATTGATGAGAAAGTGGAGATCTCATATGGAGAATTTTGAAGATGTTTGGGGCTACCTAGTTGATGAAATCACAAAGTTGGCCCCTTCTTTTGGAGGAAAAGAAGAGCATGAAGGTTGACTCAAGGGTGGCTCAATAAATGTTTTGGTTGGACATTTTTAGCCCCTTTATTTTTCAATACTTGGTCATTGAATATAGATGGATGGTAAAACCTAAGAATACTTGCAGATGAGGACAAAAGTGGAAAATCAATCTTATTAATTTGTAACCATATTGGTGCCATAAAATATTGTAATTGACATGATAGAAAATGACCGCTGAGATTGTATAAAAGCTTCGCAGGAAATAGGGGATCATGTTGTTGTTATTATTGTCAAGATGGTTATGGTTAATGATGGGCATGTACATGAGAGATTGTAAAAAGGGTGGGATAATATTGTAGAGAATTTTGAGATTGTCTGTTAATTTAAAGGATTGCAAAGTTTAATAAAGAATACAGTTGTGTTGCAAACTTTAAAAAGCTTTTTACTTGCACATGAATGTTTCTTCACTTAGTAATGTTGTAAGCCTAGATTTGATTGAACTAAGATGTTAATGAATGTTTGATTCAAAATGATTATATGCATAGGAATGTGACCGATAAACTGTGTGACGTGTTCTCTGTACTATCCATTACATAGCCTATCTCATTTCACATTGTTCATGTTGCACCTTAGGTGATACCTTCTTCTCTTTGGAGAGGATTGAAAATGATGATGCTCTAGATTACAACGTGATTTTTTTGGTCCCTTGTATGAGAAGATTGGTCACTTTTTCTTGCACCAATAATAACAATATACATTCACACCATAAACAACAAAAGAATGTATAGAAAACCCCTTTAGGTTGGATAACACCATCATTATGCCTTATGGAAGGAATCACTCCACAAGCCATGCTTGATAAAACAAAATTAAGATATATCCTTACAATGAATCTGATTATTGATATATATATTCTTACTTTCTCATGAGTATTCCTAGGGGGTTTAGGCCAACTACCCATTATTATTATATAATTACTTTTAACTATCTAGTGGATCTATTTATTGCCCGCTAACTACCAAGTGGGCCTATTCCATAATTATGGCCATATTGTATACGTTATCCCCTTGGGTAGCTCCCTAGGTACCCCATATTATCCTCCCTAGGTACAAGAAAGAAGACTTGGAAATCTAGTTGGATGATCTTGATATCCATAGTCTTATTTATGGTGAGCAGCATGGGATTCCTGGGTATACTAAAAGGGTTGTTTGGGAGTCATATTAATGCAATAACAATTGCAAAAGGAATTTTGTAAGGTAGGTCTCCCACAATTGTACAATTAGGTCCATCATAAAAGGTATTAGAAAGGGCAGATCCCTTTAATATTGTATTTTGAATCTAAATATAATAATGAATACAATTGTCTTCACTAGTTAATCTACATTAAATTAGAAAAAATCCAATATTAAATTAAACCCTTATTGCCTATGTATGGAGAAAATAAGAAACAAAATAAATTCAATAATAATTTGAAAGTACTAGAGAAAATAAGAAACAAAATAAATTCAATAATAATGTGAAAGATTATCATAGATAAAAGAACACCTTAAAAATAAAAAATAAAATAAAATTTATATTAAATAGGCTATGTTTTGTTGGGTCAAAGAAAGAACAAGATATTGCCATTTACATAAATGTGATAGATTTATATCCATCAAAATCCAAGGGTCATATTTTAGTGTATATCAACATATGTACCATAACAAAGATAAATTGATTTGGTTTCACAATTGTACTAAAGGAATAAAGGAAAAAAAGTGTCTTATCGGGGACACATTTTTAGATGTGGATAGAAAGTATTCATAATAATACCTTTGATGGAAAATGGAAGGGTTAAATTTTAGTCTATATCAACATATGTACCATAACAAAGATAAATTGATTCGATTCGGTTTTACAATTGTACTAAAGGAATAAAGGAAAAAAATGGTCTTATTGGTGACACAATTCTAGATGTGAACAAAAATTCTTCATAATATTGATGAAAATGTCATGTTTATGAATAGTATTTAAGAGATCTATATTTATAAAATTTTGAATAAACAAGTTAGGTGAAGTGTCATTTTTAAATTGTGAGAAGCGTTTTAATATTTTTTTTGTAATTATGAAATTGGTAATTGGAATTGGTTTATTAGTATTAGTATTTGCATAATAAAGGTTGGGTTACCACTATACTTTTAGATATATTAATATTAATTTTGATATATATTAAATTTAATTTTGATCTATGTATGATACATAAAATTATTATACTTTTAAATTTATAACTTTAAAATGAATATCTTAAAAATATACCTTAATGCCAAATAATCTACACCCCAATAGTTCATAAGTAATTTTTTTTAAAATAAATAAAAATTTCCCAGTCAAAATTCTTATTCTTAACAATACAATGAGAATCTTGTACCCTTTAACAATTGCTATTCCTAATTTCAATATAGGTTGAAATATCATTGACATTTAGGTTGAATGTTGTAAGATGAAACTCTTACCAGAGTGTTGGAATTTGAAATTTTGAAACGCAAAATTAAGGTCAGATTTTGATCTCTTTGTCAAATAAAACTAAGGAATCTCTAAAATGTTTATATATTGTATCAAAACAGTAAAAAATGACAAGGTGAAAGCTTTACCAAATTCGTACAGTGCTCTTACCCTTTAATAATTGCTATTCCTAATTGTAAAAATAGGTTGATATTTCATAATTGCTATTCCTAATTGTCGAGGAAATTCGGCCTTGAAATTTTCATTCCATGCAGTTTTACAAAATATTAACAAAATACATATACTATAATCCTCTAAAAAAAACCTAGGCTTTAAATCTTAACAAAGTACAATAAGAAAAATATTGTGAAAAAAGGTGGTTGTTGGTTATCTCCCTATCCCCTATTGGACATATTTTATCTAGGTTCTTATATTTGTGGTGCACTAGATCCAAGAGTGTATTTTCTTCATGGTGCACTAGTTACAACAGTGTCTTCTTGCTGCACGGTGTTCTCCAACAACCTAGAGTCAATTGTGGTAGTGGGTGTCCCGTGAGACTGAATCAAATGTACCTTTCTTTGCATGGTGTTGTTGTGATGGGAATCCTGGAGTGATAAACCAATGATTTTTCATCCACACCCATGCATAATATTTTACAATGCTTCATGCTTATTGGTCTACTCCTTGATTCTATCGTTGACAAAATCAACAGACCCACTCATGTTATCCATATGAATGGAAAGTCAACTCATCATCTCTTCTAGACATTGGGCAGAGTCATCTATGCATCCTTGAGTGATTTTTATGGGTCACTGTCCATTCAAATATGTGACTAGATATCAGGGGTTGGGTTGAAAATATGAAAGTTGTCAAAAAATGGTTTAGGGATAACCCCATCCAAAAATGCTTTGATATGCCCCAAGATGGATCTCTTCCTTATAAACACCACTAATACTAATGCGTGGGATTGTGATTTGACAATTATGGTTTAGAGCCACAAATGGATCTATAAATAGATCAAGTGGATCTGTCTATGGATCTCAACAATAATTGTCACACAGTCCAACTCCTATCCAATCAACATTTAGCATGGATAATTGACATTTGAATCTTATTTTAATTCAGGATGTTTGATGAATTTCAATCTAGGAATATGACATATTTAGGATTCGACATTCAATTATTAGTGTTGTACATAGTAATTATCTCCAGGATAGATTTCATGTGTGTGCAAGGGGATATCGATTTACCATTAGTTCATCAAAACTATGCCATGAGTGTGCTCCAAAGATATTCATGTGCAAAACACAGAGGTGTGTGTTCTCAATACTTCTTAAATACATCAAAAATTAAATTGAAATTGATACTATATGAAGTACCATAAATTTTCATAATAAAAACCTTATGGTGGTAATGAAATGATCGATCAGGTTAGTCAAAACACTATATGTTTAAATACTTAAAAACTAAGGGTGGTAGTGAAATTATATAGATAGACATGATACAGTTTCGAGTGTGATTTCACCCTAGATTTTGAGTGCTTAGATGTTGATTTTTTACTGCCAATATGCCACCTATGAATATCATCGATGTGTTGTGAACCTCCCTTTATTGTGCATAGCCTAAACATTTGATGATTTACCCCATCCCCCACAATTTTTTTCGACATAATTCCAATGGTTGATTTTTAAACCACTGAATTCTAAATAAAAAAATTATTTTTATTTTTTAAATCATCATATTCTGGTCAAGAACTCGTCGGACAGGTGAAATCGCCGAATGTTTAGAATTGTTCCTTTTATGATTGTCATTTGACAAACCTAGGGGGTCCCACTATGAACCTTCTTTTATTGTCTTTTTATTATTTTCTTGTTGTCCATAAATTAGGCTTTAGTCGGGAAACCCTTCAGCTTTTCTTTTTTCTCTTGCAAGCCTTGTATTATGGATCTCTGCTCTAGAATTGGGAATGCATTTGGTACTGTTTGTGATTCCATGGACCGGGATGTGTTCGGTGTTATAAAGAGAGACCATTTTCTGGAAACCAACCCCAGGAATTTCAGGGTGGGTGTAACTGGTATGTTTCCTTTGCCTGGTCCTCTGTTTCTAAACCCATGCAAAATTTATGTCCCATGTCTTCGATTTGTGGTCAAATATATTTTGGAGGTGACCAATGATCTATGATTCTTACTCTCAATGCTACCCTTTCGACACGTATTTACTACTTTTAAGTCGGGCAAGATTAAGAAAATTGAGAGAATGTTAAAGAGAATGAATTCTCAACTAGAGGGAATGAAGGATTTAAATTTCCTATATCAACAACTGCATGGATGAATGGAACAAGAATCCTGATCAAATTGAATAAAAAATATAGGAACATGGGAAACAAATAGAATATATTAACCTTGCCAATGAATAAAGAATGCATTTGAAAATGGTAGTCGTCTTGTCCATAAAAATCTAGTCTCATGTTGGGTTATTTATGGGCTCAAAATATATAGAAGATTAGACTATCCAACAAACTACTATAAGGAAAATTGAAGGGCCAAGTTCTTAGTCCCAAGCTTAGGATCATAATGAAAAATTCATGGATAAAGGCTAAATTGGCCATGGATTTTCATAAATTTGTATTGTTTAAATGTTTTTAATAAAAAAACTAGGACAGTTTATCGATCAAGTAGTATAACTGCTAGACTTTTTCGGATATTTTGTATGTAATATGGCCCTATAAGGCTGAAGGGTTTTGGAAGATTATGTCAAACTTTTGGCAAAAATTTTGTTATTGGAATCATTGTTAATCTTGAACTACTCCAAACTTTTGATTGAGGGTTGAGAAATATCATTGATTTGTTCGTTTGAGAAATTTCGTGGAAATTTCTCAATGAACACCATTCAAATCGGAGATAATAAACAAAATTGTTTTTTATTCAAATCATTGTAATTCTTAGGATGTTAAGGATTCCCTCATCCTTTCAATACAAATCACTATTTTAATATGTCTCTAAAAATAATCTCACTTTTGGTTATATTCCAATATATAATTATCATCATTTGAAATTACATTCATCCATAATAACCACGCCCTTTCAATCAAATTGAGATCAATGCATGATCCAAATTTTTTATTGAGGGTTGAGAAATATCATCGATTTGTTCATTTGAGAAATTCCTCAGTGAACACCATTCATATCAGAGCTAATAAAACAAAATTGGTTTCATAGACTTCACATATGCATATATAATTACCAAAACTAAGTATCAATATAAATAAAACATTGTATTACATAACAAGAACATTAACCATGAAATGATTTTCCAAATCTCTAAAATGAATAACCGGGAACAATTTATGTAAGAAATTTCAAGTATCTCTTCATGCTTTTTTTGGGTCGATGTCTTGGAAAATTACAAATCTTGGACCATATAAATCCATCTCTTTCCAAAGAACCATCATATTCCCAACTAGGATGTATTTTAAAACAATTTTCCTCCCTATTATGCCTAGTATGATACCTAGCTTCATCTCTAAATAAGATGGTTGATTCATCACATATTTCCTCATAAATATCAAACACTTTATATATATTCTTCTAGTAGGTAGGTAACGAATTTCTAGGCTAACTTCTTTTGTTAGGTTCATCAAGTGTTTGAGAACCGATAATGGAGGCAATTTCGCGTCTTTAGAATTTGAAAAATATTTCAAGGAAGTTGGGATTGAAAGGAATAAAACCTAACTTTACACTCCTAAATAAAAGGGTACCATATATCTCATGCATTATATTCTAGTGTGGTATAAACTTTAATGTATGTGATGGTATGTACAAGACCATATTTTTAACCTGTAGTCAATAGATAAATTGCAAATCCATGTAGAGAGCATTGGACAATAATGAAATGGGTGTTTTTGTATCTTAGAGGAACAAGTGATTATTGTATCACCTATACTAGATGTATTAGTTCAGTTTGTGGGTATGTGTATTCATATTTTATAGGTGAATTTTGAAAAACGTGGTTTGCATCAAGTTTTTATGGAGGTGGAGCAACATTTGAAAAAGGTCCATACAGAAGAAAATCATGTGGACATGTTTGCAAAACCAATACTGATAGAGAAGTTGTGATGGTGTTTGGATTCTCTTGGCTTGCCAAAAAAGTAATTAATAATTTTGGAAAAGTAGTAGGTAGATTATTGTCATTCTGGTGCATTGGGATAACTAATTAACCAAGGATGTTATTAGACAATTTACATATGGTAATAGAATCTCTATTCTTGAGTAATAAGAATGCCAATATCTTGCCCTCTGGTTTGTTATTGTACTCTTGTGCATTAAATTTATGTTAATTCTAACAGGTAAGGATTAATTCCATGATATATGTAGCTCACTACACACACGCGCGCGCATTCTAATAGTTTGTCTCCTTTTATGGCTTTCTCCTTAAAACGTGGACACTTACTTTATATCTAATGAAAAAAAAATGGGTCAATTTGCATCTAGTGCCACTATACTTCCCATGTGGCACACAAGGCTATCCTAAGATTGAGCCCATGGCTTTGCAAGGAGTGTCTTCATAGAGAATTAGTATAAGCCTAAGGGATTTGCTCTCATATATATGTGCTCATGCTTATATTGCAAGGACTGTCTTCATAGAGAATTAGTATAAGCATGAGGGATTTGCTCTCATATATATGCCCTCGTGCTTATACTAATTCTCTATAAAGACACTCCTTGCAACCTCATGGGTTAATCTTACTCTATCATTTTTTGTTATCCATTGCAATGTCAAATAAAACATAAGCTAAAAGATAGATAGAGAAAAGTGTCTAATATGCAAAGAGATTTGCTCACAAAAAATCAAAAAGGATTAATTCCATGATATATGTAGCTCTCTAACACACACACACACACCCACACACACATTCTAATAGTTTGTCTCCTTTTATGACTTTCTCCTTAAAATGTGGGCACTTGCTTTATATCTAATGAAAAAAAAATGGGTGAATTTGCATCTAGTGCCACTATACTTCCCACGTGGCACACAAGGCTATCCTAAGATTGAGCCCATGGCTTTGCAAGGAGTGTCTTCATAGAGAATTAGTATAATCCTAAGGGATTTGCTCTCATATATGTGCGCTCATGCTTATATTGCAAGGACTGCCTTCATAGAGAATTAGTATAAGCATGAGGGATTTGCTCTCATATATATGCCCTCGTGCTTATACTAATTCTCTATAAAGACACTCCTTGCAACCTCATGGGTTCAATCTTACTCTATCATTTTGTGTTATCCATTGCAATGTCAAAAAAAACATAAGCTAAAAGATAGATAGAGAAAAGTGTCTAATATGCAAAGAGATTTGCTCACAAAAAATCAAAAAACAGAAAAATGATTTAATGCACAATTTCTATGATTTTTTTTACTAATAAATGGTTTGATTAATTTTGAAGTCTTTTTTTAAATATAATTTTAAGTAAAGTTAACTAAATTTGAAACATATTTTTCAATAAAATTCATTGAAATTATAAATATTCAATAACTAAAATTTAATAATGTTAAATTTAAATGTTATTACATCTACAAAGTAAATTTCATTAATTAAGATACTACTACAAAGTTTAAAAGTTGTATTAAATTAAGTAATTACGTTATAATTTTATGGAAGGATCAATAATCAATGGGGCATTTAGTAAACTTAAAATTGAAATGTTTATTAATGTCTTGAACACAAATAAGGACTTGATGACAGAGAGATTGCTAAAGAAGATCCCACCTTAGCGTGTCGTCGATCATTGCATAGAGCTTGAGCTAGGATTAATGTCTGTTGTGAAGGATCCTTACAAATTGTATGGAACAGAGTTAGAAGAGCTGAAGAGGTAGTTGGATGAGTTGGCAGACACCGGCTTCATTCGAACTTCAAGATCTCCCTATGAGGTGCTAGTGTTGTTTCAGTATAAGAAATACACACCCGATTTGAGTCTATGCTTAGATTATAGGTCATTGGACAAGCAAACAATGAAAATATAGTATCCTCTTCTATTGGAAACACATTACTTTGACAAGTTGGTCAAGGAAAAAGTGTTCTCAAATTTGGATTTTAGGAAAGGATATTATCAAGTAAGGATTGCATAGGGTGATGAATACAAAATGATGGCGTGACAAGGTATGGTAGTTTTGAATTCTTGGTGATGTCGTTTGGTTTGTGTAACACTCCCACAAAGTTTTGCATGCTCATAAATGAGGTCTTCAGACTGTTTCTGGAAAATTTGGTGGTAGTCTACCTCGATGACATTGTTGTTTTCAGTGATAGTATTGAGGATCACAAACAACACTTGGCATAAGTCTTCGAAGTGTTGAGGAAGAACAATCTCTACTTGAAAATTTTTAAGTGTATGTTTGGGTATACATAGATCCCATTCTTGGGCCATTGGATAGGTCAAGGATGTATCTGAATGGAAAACAAGAAGGTTTTAACCATAGAGGATTGGAAAGAGCCGTGGAAGATAGAGGAAGTGCAAAGTTTCCTAGGCTTAGCCAATTATTACTACAGGTTTGTCAAATGATGCTCCTAGATTGCTACCCCTCTTACTAAGCTATTGAAAAAAGAACAATGCATGGAGTTGGTCACCATGATTCCAAGATGTGTTATGTGAGTTGGAACATAGGATTCTAAACTTTGAGAAATATTTTGAGGTGCAAACGAATTCATCAAACTATGACATAGGCAGTGTGTTGATGCAAGAAGGTCACCCAATGGACCATGACAGCAAAAAGCTATAAGCACTAAAATGGAGGTACCCGATCCACGAGAAGGAAATGAGTATGGTAGTGCATTGTTTGAAGGAATGGAAACAATATTTATTAGGAAATCCATTTGTGGTGAAAACAGACAATGTAGCCACTAGCTACTTTGAAATGTAGCATAAAATGTCACCGAAGCAAGTGTGATGGTAGGAATTCTTAGCATAGTTTGACATGACTCTAGAGTATAGACCAGGAAGACCTAACGAAGCTATGAATGTGTTGATCAGGAAGTCTCAACTTGTTTCCTTAGAGGAAAATCAATAGGAAGGTCATACAATAAAGGTCATTTCAAATTTGCGGCATCAAATCTGTGATGGGTTGAGAGGAAACCTAGCTGCCAAGAACATTATGAAACAAGTGGAAGAAGGAAAAACGAGAAGGTTTTGGTAGGAATATTAATTGTTGTTCTTTATAGGATGGTTATATGTTCCTAAGTCCATGGAGAAGGGATACTACTAGGAATGCATGGAAGGACATAGAGGATTACATCAACACGTACCGCATATGTTAGTAGGGAAAGGTAAGATCCAAGATGAAGGCAGGAATGCTTCATCCATTTCCTATTCCAAAGAATCCTTGGGAAAGTGTGCCCACATACTTCATAACACAATTGCCAATATTGTAGGGATATAATGGAATATTTGTCCTAGTGGAGAGATTTTCTGAGTATGTAATGTTTTTCCTACCAAGATCCCATGAAAAGTGAAATATGTGGTGCAGTTGTTATTTAAGCACATCATGAAGTATTGGGGGTTTCCATGGAGTATAGTGTCAAATAGGGACACATCTTTCATGGGTATTGTTTGGTTTAGTTGGGACCAAGTCACTTGGCTAGCTCAAGTTACCATCCGCAAACAACTCAGAAGACTAAGCGAATCAATGCATTGTTGGAAGACTAGTTGAGGCACTATGTATAGGTAGACCAATAGAATTGGTCATAACTATTGGATGTGGAACAGTTCAGTTATAACATGCAAACAAGCTCATCAATCGGTTACATCCCATTTTAGTTGGCTACCTAGAAGCAACCATTGACATTATTGATTGTTGTAGCAAGTTCTTTTGGGTAGAACGTTACAATGACAAACTCCATGAAGAGATGGAAATATAAGTGTAAAGTGGCATGAATTCAAATGGTGAATTCTACCAACATGATGAGGAAATGGCTAGATCACAGAAGGCATAAAGTGTGGTTCCAATTAGGTGACATATTGTTTCTCAATATAAGTAAGGAGTATTTTACTTCTCAAGTGGGCATGGCAAGTGCACTGTTGCAGAAGTATGATGGGCCCTTTGAGGTGATTGAGAAGATTGGTAAGGCGGCTTACAAACTCAATATTTTGGAACACGTGCATTAATTACATCTATTCTTCCATGTTATCTAAATCAAGGCATGTGATTTTGACAAATGTGAACCAGGAATGAATTTACCAAGTCGATTTCATACTATGGTAGTGGACCATCCAGATTGAGAAGTTAAAAAAAGCGTTAACTCTCCAGCATATGAAGTATGGTATGATATTTCAGTTGGAATATTTTTTCAAGTGGAAGGGATCTCCTGAAGAAGAGAACAATTGGGAGTGGAACGAAGCATTTTGGAGAGCTAAAGAGAAGATTAAATCTTTTTGGGAAAAGCATGGCCTCCCTCCATAACACAACAAGCTAATTTGAAAGCATCATTAGGACAAAAACAAGACAAGTTAGGGAGTATGTAACTCCCATACTCTAGTGCTCGATCAAGGAGTTGTGTGCCCACACCAAGCTTCCTTTGCATGGCAAGCAATGGAATCACATGACTGATTTAGAATGGGGGTAGTGTAAGTTGGGCACGACTCCATGGAAGCACATTAATAAAACATATGGCACAGGCTAGAGAACATCATGTAGAAATCGAGCTTTGATACCATGTAGAAAAAGAGCCTTTATGCAAAGAATAATCACATGAGTTAGATCTTACTACTAAGATAATTCTCACAAGTATGCACAAGAAAAATAGAGAGAAGAATAAAGAGTCTAAACACAATTGAGGTGATCCAATATATCTCCAAGTATTATTGATCAACTAAATTGATTGATTATTAAAATAGTAATATTTCATGTCCCAATTTTTTCATTGGGTCATAATGGCCTAATCACATTTTCCATATTCACGAGATTTTTTCAAATTGATGCTAAGGGTTAAATAATCGCCAAGGAGGAAAATTACTAGTTTCCTAGGTTGGGGGTGGAATCTTTGGGATTTGGAATAATGGGGGACAATAAATGATGTTTGAAAATTAGAATGGCATAAATATTTAATAAAGGAGATAAATAAATAAATACAATGGAAAATCAAAGTGGCAATTGATCATGAAGACACATGGAGGATGTGGGACCCACACAAGCTAGATTTTCTATGCCACGTGGAGTCCTCCTCTTGTCATTTCGAATCCATAAGAATCCAAAAGGGTCTTGGGATGAGTTGGAAGGTCAATATACTTGGAATGAATCAATTAAGGTCTAATTGGAGTGGAAGAGTGACTCCCATCGAAGAGGAAGAGGCATTTTGGAGCTAGTGAGACACTTGGACTAGATTCCCTAGCTCTATGACAACAATGATGAAGATGTTATGACACCTATGACACAAATAAGATATGAATGCTAACATATGACATATATGACATGTAAAGGATAAAAATATCTTCAAGAGGGCGCTCAAGGGATTTAGGGAAACTAAGATGCTTCCACATGTTATTTGGTGGAAGTGGGAGATTAGGAATTGTTGTACAAGTGGCATTCTTTGGAATATCTTCCCAACTAGAGTTGGAATGCATATCTTGGAAGGAATTCCACCCATAGAGAGCTTGTAAAATTTATAAATTTCAAGAACAAATAATGAAGGCACCTTTTGATCATTTGAGAAATTTGCATTTGTGAAGAGAGAGTGATAGTGGATGACTGGTTTCTTGCCTTAGCCAATTTCGAGGGTGAAAGATTCCCATCCAAGTTGGTGTGTGGAAAGGCCATTCAGGTATTTCATGGAGATTTAATGGAGTCATAAGTTATAGGTTCAAGCTACATATAAGCTCGTGGACACTTCAATATCAGCTTGTTCTTTCATATATTCCAAGTTTTCTCATCATAATCTTGCTCTATGGACTGAGGCGCACTTGGGGAGCTATTGATCTCTTTGGGAGAGGTTCTTATGGTCCATTTCTGATGGTAATAAGATTAATATACTATTTTATTTGTCTTAATAAATTCTCAGGTCGAAATACCAAATTGTTGTATGTAAAATTGATTATTAATGAGCAAACAATGACCATTTCCCCACTATATTGATGTATGGCATTGTAATGCTGATGATTTCCAATGAAAGAATGTTTCTACGATATATCTATGATGAATGGACTACCATTTATAATTTTTTATTCATATTCATAAATTCTCAGATCGAAATAGCAAAATATTTCATATAAAAATGATAAACAATGAAGAAACAATGTCATTTCCCCACTACCTTGTTGTGAACCAATTTAATGTTGATGGATTCGAATGGATAAGTAAACTAATGATGGATTATGGATGAATGGAATTTTATTTATGAATTATATGATTTTAATTTTCAGTACATAAGCATTTGGAGTCATTTTTTTGAGTTTCATAGAATTTGGAGAATATTGCCTATCATTTCCCCCAAGGTTGAAACTAGTCTTTTTGCATCTGATTTAAGGGATTTATAGAAGACATTAAAAGTTGAATGGTGATGCATGTGAGTTTATTTTTGTTTAATTTATACATCCCCTACTTCCATTCATAAATTTTATATCGATTGAGTGCATTTAGAAAGTCATTTTTAACATCTACCCATAGGGGATTTGAACCACAAGTTGCTCGTAAAACTCCATACATTGACCATATTACCAAAGTGAGTTTCAAAAGTAATATTATGGTTTAAATACACCTATAAAAACAATTTATATGTATTATCATCATTCATACACCTTTTGGTACAATTTGAGATCATTTGGAGCTATTTGGAGCCATCTACCATTGGGGATTTGAGCCTCAAAAATACTAGTAAATTCCCTAAGTCTCTTAGATACCTAATCGACCCAAAAACCACATATAATGCTTAAAATATACTTTAATTAATGTATTATAACATATCCAAGTCTCATACCAACCATTATTGGAGGTTGTACAGTGTTTGGAAGAGATTTGTTCCAAGACCCAGGGGGGATTTCCACCTCCCAAATTGACTAGTCGTGTCCCGAAACATATTCCCTTGAAAATTTCAAACCATGGTTGGGTATATCAGTTTATTATATGTATTATATATGCATTAATTTTTCCCATCATCCCTCATTACCTTCCTCACCAATTTTGAAAGTAATTGGAGGAGTTTCGAATCAGTTGTGTCCATATACCTAGAGTTGAAACAGGGTGAATTTGAGCACATTGGGAAAATTATACATAAATTAAATTACATAATACACCCTTATAAATTAAAATTGAGTTGGTGGAAGAAAACTCATGCTATATCATAAATCAGACTTACCAAATATGATAAACCCCCATAGATGGCTAAAGAACTTCCCAAATCAGTCAAGGACCTCACAAATTAGCTAAAGCATGAGTGAGTTTTCATGAATGATGGAAAAACATGATAATCCTGGAATATGGAGAGAAAATAATGGAGGATTGGTTGGATACAAATGATAGCATTTCCCTAGTTGACTAGCTTTACCTTATCCACAAAAAAGCTGGAATAAAGACAGAATTTGTAGGAAGGCGTGGTTACTAATTTTGGCAGACAATAAAGTAGACAGGATCCAACCAGAATCAGAATAAAAGAGCTCCTCAGGTATATATGGAAATTTTTTACCATGTGGTGCAAGTGGACGCCGACTATCTAGGGTAGTAGGTAGGAATTTAATAAAAAATGATTAACTGTTTTTATCCTAAGTATTAAGTGGGTTTTTAATATTTTCACTCCCTCCTTTAAATATGAATTTATGGTGGTTATGTATAAAATATAGATTCATATGGATGCATATAGGTGTATATAGGGCCCAAGAACAATGCTATGGTCACCCTTTACAATTATTCATGTCAAGAAAAGTTAAGGAAAGAGGCAAAACCACATGGGGAAAATCCTCCCTCAAGAAAGGAAAAGGCACAAAATTTGAATCATGTCTTAAATTATGTCTTTAAATTCACTTTAATGGGCTTAATGAACTACTTATGGTGAAATACTTTAATGAATAAATCATGAACTCCGTGATCATGCGCTAGAGTGTAGAAACTACAAGAAGAAAGACTCAGAGACTCATTGTATCTCATCATATGATGAAGTAGTAGCATCATACGGATGCTTCTTGCTGCTACCAAAATCTGATATGAAAACACAATCTGAAAGGAAAAGAGATCTGTGCATACTCCTTCCCAAAGAGTACAAAATTCAATACAATCAGTTACATAATCAGTTGCTTGTATAGCTGCAAAATTGTGATGTGGATCACATATCATTCTTACAATATGATGCAGCACCTTCCCATATTTGATATGAGGATGAAAATACTATGATATATCAGAAATATTATCATATGTAACAGAAAATACAAAAGCTTTAGTGTCTCCATGAGGATATAGGGCTACACTAGGAAAAGTATGAGCAACTGGGGAAAACTGATGAATGAATGGACTTGAGATCTGAAACATAAGTGTTTATAAAATATCCAAACATGTGTAATATAATTCCAATGATGAATAAGGTCATATATAACCAACTAGTGAAAATAGGCAAGAATTGAAACCATTTGATGAATAAGGTCAAGAGTCGTTTTCCCTGTTTAAGCTGTAACTATTGATTGATTGCATGCATGCAATGGTTGGTCTTCCAACTGTGTTGGGAGCAGGGATGGGGGCTTGGTTTTCTTGATAAACATGGTGTGTTTGGAAACCACACAGACAAAGCTAGAGGGTTGGCTTTCTTCTCCACAACCCCTGAATAGCACTAGAAGGGAAGTCAGGGCCTGAGGGACTGTGTAGCAGAGAAGGGGCTGATTCCTTGTGTTGGGTGTGTGTGGGTGTATTAGAAGTCAGGATAGTTCTAGTGTAGGTGTTCCTGGCTCGGTAATGAGCTCACCAGCTTAGCATTTAGCCTTTCCCAACTCCTGGATGGCCTGATAAACCTAACCATGTTGGCATGGTTGTCTTGTTGATGGCCTGATAAACCCAACTGTGTTGGCTTGGCTATGTTTTGCATATCCTTGGCTATGTGTAAGCCTACTTGTTTCTTATTCCTTGGAGGATCATGCCCAACTTGGGGGTGGCAGTGTTGCTGAGAGGTTAAGGAGCACGCTAGCCTATGGTTGGGTGGAACGTTGCAGCAACGTAGCTGGTTGCGGAATGAGTTCTTTATAAGATAAGTAATCTTGTCTATTTTACTTCTACAATCATATTTTCTGTTAATGAATGTGATGAACATGTTGAGTGCTTGTATGAATGTATGTTTTCTTCCACTATATGATAAATGATCATGTATGCATGTTCTAGTTCAAATCATTTTGTTTCAGCATTCCAACATTTTATGAATGCACATGTTCATGGGGCTAGTTGCTCAGATGGTTAATGCCATGGTAGCGTCCTCTTCGTCGGTCAGAGGGTCGAGGACATTACAACTATTATGAAATTTTGATAATTAGAGATGGGACTATGAATCATTTACATGGATAAGGGAGGAAACCAAGCAGTAGGCACTAAATGTTGCTTTTAGGGATTAAAGTCTAATAGCGATGTAGACGCCTCCAACCACAAGGCATGACTTCTCAAGGGGATCCTTGGCCCTAGAATAGGGATATGGGTGGAATTTCCTAGGTTTCAAAGACTAGGTATTGGTCTTGGTTCCCTATAAATTGACAAGGGAGGAAGCTTGAAATTTACATCCTTAAGGAACTATCTAGAAATGCATGGTCAAGAAAGACACTTCAATTGACTATACAAGACCATTTGACTGTATCCTTGATGTATAAGTTGAGATACCAATTCCATTAGGAGGAACTACAAAATAAACATGGGTATCGATGCCTATGACATGGTCAATGGAGGAAACTTAGGCTTTAGGCCCTAAACTCGCACTCTATACACCTAAGGCCCATATCAGTGGATTGAATCACCACAAATTACCTATTGAGGGAATCTTTCACCTCTTAGTGGGGATGATAATTACATTATAAGGCTTTGAATAATAGATATGGGTCTAAGGATTATGAACATGGTATACAAATAAAATATTGGATTTACACCCTAAAATAAACTTTTATGCATATATGGATAATAAAAACACATCAACCCACCACAAATGACCTCTAAAATATACCCTTCACCTAATAATGGGATGTTGATTACATAAAGAAGTTGTTCAACATTATGTATGGGTCGTGGAACTAAGAGAAAGGATGGGGGAGAAAACCTAAGACTTGGGACACAAAGGAAGCTTCTCGTTATCTAAGGCTTAGAGCAACAACTCAACCTACAACATAGCACTTCTTAAGGGTAATGTTTTCTTTTGAGTGGGGCTAAGGGATCCATTGGAATATTTTGAGAGGTAGGTATGAACTTCAAGGAATTTGACATGGTTTGGGGAGGAAATACGGGGATATGACTCCAAATAAATATTATAGGTACTCATGGCCATCAACACCTAAGACCTATAAAGGGTATCCTCGCCTTCAAGTGGGGATACAAGTTCCATTAGAACATTTTGGATACTAGGTATGAGTCTCTATTCCTTGAACATGATTGAGGAAGGAAATATAGGAATTATTACGGTAAACTAAAGTTATATTCACTTAGCTTGAAGAAAAATTCCTTGATCAACAAAACATCAACCTGTCAAGCATATAGTTGGCTCAATTATGTGTCTTGAGGCCTTGGGAATGGTTGGTAGACAATGCTTAATATTAATCCCTTAAATGCATAAAATGGAATATAGAACCAAGAATGATTCCTTGAGCTAAAGCACATGACCTCTCAAGGGGATATTTGACCTCAAAATGGTGATGTGGACACCATTATGAATTTTTGAGAACAAGGATTTCTTCACAAGGCCTTTAATATGGTGAATTCAGGAAACCTAGGACTTAGGCCCTAAAGGTATATTTTGTTCTTCCAATGCTAATAGCAATTCCTTGAACAAACACAAATGACCTCTCAAGGGGATCCTTCACCTTCAATAGAGCATTTGAGAAACGTTATCATATTTTCAAAACTATATGTAAGTATTGAGGCCTAAAATAGGATAAAGTGATGAAAGATTAGCCATAGTCCTAAAATGTATCCTTTGAAATTCAAGGGCCATGAATAAACCTTTAACCTACCACACATGGCCTCTATGTAGGATATTTTGCCTTTAAGTTGTAATATGGAACCATTAGAATATTTTAAGCACTAAGGATGGGTCGTGGGACCATATACATGGATAAGAGAGGAACCTGAGTCATAGTATCTAAAACAATAATTTAGGTGTCCTACTTCAAGAACAACACCTTGAACCATTGTACTCGATATCCTTATAATATTGTTTTCATTGATGTTGGGATATGGGTAGGTAGGTCAACCAACATCACATTGAAACATCAGACATGATCTCCTAAGGTTATCCGTGGACGCCAAGTGGAGATATGGAAACCAATAGGAGTTTTTTAGCACTAGTTTCATAAGGTATTGAGGTATTAACCATGGTTGGTGTAGGAAGCTCATGTATTGGGATATATAATAAATGTTTAGGCCTAAAGTTCTAATAATGATGTCTCCAACCACCAAAGCTAACATATTGAGGGGATATTTGTCCTTATAGTAAAAATATGGGAACTGTTAAGGATTTTTTGAGCATTAGGAATGGGTCTTAGTGCCCTAGAAATGGTTAAGGAATGGAAACTATGCCTTAGGGCCTAAAGGAAGCTTCTAGGTATCTATATCTAAGAATTACATTGAGAACATCTCCAATAGACCTTTCCATGGCACCTTTGTCCTCTAAATGTTGTTTTTGTTGAATGGAGGATTTTAATACTAATTATAAATGTCAACATGTTGGACATGGTTGGGGACAAAAGAGTAGGAATTAAGTCCTGAAGGAAATTTTAGGCATATTTAGCCAAGAAAAATGCTACAACCACCACAAATGACCTCCCAAGAGCTTATTATTCATCTAAGTGGAGATATTATTGTCATTAAACTTTTTTGAGAACCTTGTATGGGTCTTGGGTGCCATAGACATGCTTTAGGAAGAAATCCTGGACCTTAATCCCTGAAAAACCCTTTTAAGAATACATGACCAATAAGAATAACTTGAACAAACACATAAGGATTATTGAGAGTATCTTTAGTGTTTGAGTAGGGATGTATATGTCATTATATGGTTTTGAAGAGTATTTAAGGGTCTTGAGGCTCTATACATAATTAATGAAGGAATCGCATGCCTTATGCCCTAAATGAATCTTTCAGGTATCAAGATCTATGAACAATAATAAACACACATCATTGTCATAGGATAGCCTTGGCCTAAAAGAGAGGATGGAATTAACTTTAGGAGGTTTTGAGCATTAGATATGAGATAAGGGGCCTCAACATTGTCAAAGGAGTAAAAGAAAGCCATATCCCTTAAAGGAATCTCAAGACATGCAATGCAAATAATAATGTCTCAATGTCTAATACCTTTAGATGGTATGTTTTTCCTCAAATTGAGATATGTGTTGCATTAGGAGTTTTTTAGCACTTGGTATGGGTACTAGGAGCTTGAACATGCACTGATTATAATCCATGAATTATAATTCCTCAAATCACTATGCATGGCTTTGTAGGGTTATCAATTGTACTATGTATCTAATCCTTGTGGCATTGGGGCCTTAGACATGGTTAGTGGAGGATACTTGAACCCTTTCCAATAAAGGAATGTTGTAGCCATCTAGGGGAAAGAATTTTTCCTTCACCAACATCACACAACCTCCTAATTTGTATAATTGGCCTATGATTGAGGATGTTGTTACAATTGTTTGGTGTTAAGTAGTATGTACATGTATTAATTCCTTAGGAATCATGTTCCATGGAAGAAGACCATTTTTTTGAGCTTAAATAAATCATTGAGGCATACAGAGCCATGGACACTACCTAAAAGAACAATTGATTACTCAAATGGTTATATATGGAACATTGGAACTATGTATATAGGTCTGGTGGCCTTGGGGATTTAAACATATTTAGTGTAGGTGACCTCATTCTCAATCTCTAAACCACTATGGATCATAAAGAAGGGTTCGCTGCTAACAGACCTCCATTATTTACATGAAATAATCATGCATTTTGGAATGTAAGAATGAGATGCCATATAATTTCTCTTGGATGCAAAATTTGGAGTTATGTTCAAAAACGGTATAAAATACTAGACAACCTACCTACATATAGAGATGAATATGAATCCAATGCAAAATATTTGAATGCAATTTTGAAATGGTTAGCAGAGTCAGTGTTTTTTAAAGTCGTGCAATGTAAGACATCCAAACATGCTTGGGAAAAAATAAAAATTGCTTATGAAGGGGCTCAAAGTCAAAAAATACAAACTTCAAACATATAAAGGGCAGCTCGAAAGTCTAAATATGAAAGAAGAATAAAATATTGCAGAATATATTCTAAGAGAAGATGAAACTATTCATGCTATTAAAGGTCTGGGAGGATAAATAAAGGAGAAAGAGGTTGTTGAAAACGTAGTAAGAACCCTACCAATAAGATATAACCAAAAATTATCTATTGTAGAAGATCGAGATGATCTTGAACTTTTGGCAGTGGATGAATTACATGGGATCTTAATTTCCTAGGAGATGAGAACATAATAGAATGGACCATCAAGAAAAGAGGCAACATTTAAAGCTACAAAACAGTCGAAAAAATTGAAGCTTTACCCAAGAACCAATCAAAGAACTCAGATGATGAAGAATCTCTTTTCATCAAGAAACTTGAGAAAGGAACTGGAAACTACAAAGGAAAGATACCACTAAAGTGCTTTAAATCTCGAAGAATTGGACATTTTTCCACCAGGTGTCCTTACCCAAAACAAGAAGATAGTGATGATGAGGAACCTTGCAGTCGTAATAAAGATCAAAATATTAAAACTATATACAAGAAGAAATTAATTAATAAAAGGAAGAAAAACTTATATTCCATGGAAGACAGTGAAGATGCATAGATAAGTGAAAATGAAGAAATTCTATTCATGGGGTTAGAAACTCAAACTTCAAATGATGGATCAGATGTAGAAGGAGAGGTCACACCTAGAGGCTGAACTCATAATTGCTCTTGAGGAAATTGAAAAATGTAGAAGAATGAAGAAATATTTGAAAGAACAATTGTCAAAATACAAAGAAGAGCAAAAATCTAAAGAAGAGGAATTCAAGACCCTCCAAGAAGATCTACACAATTCAAGACAAAGAGCGATGGATAGAATCAAAGAGGTCAAGAGATTAAAATAAGAAGTTGATAACATCAAGAGAGAAGTAAAGAGGCTAAAATATCAGTAGAGCATTAATGAGAAGTTTAGAGAAAGCACTAAAACACAAGAATTTGAAAGACTTGAGGCAGAAATTATTCGGCTTAAAGAGAAGGATGATGAATAATCTATTAATTCAAAGTTTAAGAATAACTCGAAGATTATAGATGAAATCATAAGTGGCCAAATAGCATCATTTGAAAAGGTTGGATTAGGATATAACAAGAAGAGTTATGTTGCTACAATTACGGATCCAATTGGAAAAAATGATAGTCAGAAATATGATCCCTCATCTCGTAATAAAGATAGAACTAATATGATGCCTAAAAGACCAATCACAAGCAGGCATAAGAAAATATTTATTTCTCATTGCTACTCTTGTAATAATTTTGGACATATGGCTAAAGAATGTAAGTTGATAAGTCCTACAACAAAGAAGGCTGCAATAGAGGTTCAGAAACAAAGGAAGGGATGGAAGAAGAAGGAAGTTGTGAAGAAGAAAGATTAAAGATTCCCCGAATATAAAAGAACATTCTATGGATATTGTCATTGTTGTCACAAGTTCGGTCACAAGGATTTTGATTACAGAATCAAGAGAAAAGATTAATATTTGAAAATACAAAGAAATATAAGATCCATGAGCAAGGTACCTCATGGAAAGATGTGGAGAAGAAAGTTAGATTACAAAGATTCTAAGCATCAATTAAGTTTCCAAAGATGATAGTGTTGTAGATAAGAATGACATCTATTATGATGAAAAGCAAGATGAAGATGTAAAAGAATACACTGATGGAGATGATGAAAAAGAATATAATGATGATGGTGGAGCTGAAAAAGAATGTATTTTTTAAAATATCTCATCTTCTTAAAAAACCATAGTATATATTTATTATCAAAGTATAAATTACAAAATAGTAAGCTTTGAGCTTAATCAAGACTTAAATAGCATCTAAACCCTAACACCACTGAATCATATCAGTTATGACCTAATGGCCTTTTACAAACTAAGTCACGGCTTGAAAGCCGGTATAAAAATAACTTTAATGCAATCAAAACTACGACTGCGAAGGCCCATATTTTTTTCAAGTCTCGACCATGAAAGCCCCAAGTTTCCAACACGAACCAACCACTAGGGCTTTAAAAAGATTTAATTTTAATACATCATAGTATCGACCACATGGCCTTCTAAAAAAAAACAAAGCATAATATAGCCGCAGCCGAACAGTAACCCAAGAACCACTTGGGCAACATCAACTAAAAACACCATACAACCAGTGCAGGAGAAACCTCAGGTGAGACCGAGGCTTACCAGAATGAACGCCAACGTGGGAGCCCCTTTTCATGGTATCTTTCAGCACAAGCATTCCGGTTTGAAGCCTGCACAAACGAAGAAAACACAGAATGTTAAACCCTTGATAATAACGAAGACATTAAACTTTTAACAGTGCAAGAATGGTTAGAAACTGAAAGAATTCATACCTGGATAAGTTTCTTTTCCCTTGCTGTGTAGAAGACGGTATAACCAAAACCCTAGCAACAAGATGTGCAACTCCAGCTAAATCGAAGGAAGTTTCTGAAGGCCAGGATGATATGGTTCAAGTTACAAGGCTACGCCACGATTGAACTAGAGTTCAAGTCCACGTACCAACCGTGACATATTTCATCACCAACAGAGTTAGTTTAATGGCGAAAAATGACTTCACCCTTAGAGGAAGACAGTGGCCACATGAACCTCTATGCGTAGAAGCAAGATGACTTTTGGCAAGGAGGCTTCACACAATGGAGTGATAGTAAGGCCATGCGGCCATGAGTCTGCAACTCATCCACTTCGCAGCAGAGACAAGAATATTGGGGGAAAATGTGATTTTAGGGTTTTAGAACAGTTTTATATTGCCCCCGAGGTCAACAAAAACCTAACCATCGAGTAACGACCACGTGGCATTGAATTTCTTTGTGAAAAGTGGGTTTCATGTTATAGTTTGAAGACCTGTTGGAGAAACCTGCATACATTAACAGTTTTATAAAGGAACTATGGTTATAACCTTTCTTTATATATCTAACACTTAATATATTTAAAACCTAACGAGTATTGCATGAAGTTAGAAACTATAATAAGGTATTTACCCATGTTTAACAACCTTTGGAAATAGTCCAGGTTTATGCTAGGGTTATATTTCTAACAACCATGGATTTGGGAAAGAACTTATGAAATAAAAATAGTATCCTTGTTACAATAATAAACAACAATTTAGGAGAAACTATAGCATTGTAAAAGAACTTGAAAAAGGCTTAATCTTTTATGTTTGTATGCTTGTAAACCTAAGATGTTGTTAAGCTTGATTTTTGTTAATCTAGGTATTAAACTTAGATCTATATATCACCTGGTGAGATGAAAATCATATAAAAGGTTAAGTTGGTTAGATCTTTTTTGTAGAAAGTAATCTTTCATCTCTTATCCAAAATATAAAATTTGTATTAATCCATCTCCGTTTGGTAAGTACTAGAACAGTTAGAAAAACTATCTTATGCACTAGGTTTTATTTCTATGTGTGAATATCAGTCAATGTACTTATGACTATACCTGTGGCCCCAGACAAGATCGACGGTGCGGACATAAGATTATGGGAGAAGATTTGTGGGAGTTAAATCTGGAAAATGTGAATGCGCATCTCGCATGCCGCATCCGGGATAGGCTATTGCGAGATTAGAATTGCGGAAGGAAGGTTCAAAAAATTTAGAATCCTGCATCCTGCATCCCACAATTGCAAAAACAAAGTTGCAGAAACTCTATTGCAGGGAAGGAAATTGCGGAAACTTGTTTGCAGAATCGACATTCTGGAAACAACATATAGGGAAGAATTTAGTGGAAAACTAAGTTTAGAGGTTCTTCTAAACTAGAACCTAACTCTGCCTGGGAGGGATGATTTGAATCAGTTTACTGGTTCAATTTGAATATTTGAATACAATATTCTGAGAAAGGGGGATTCACTTGTTGGCCAATATCCTATCACATTAGTTCATATTGTGGGTTTTAAAATTATCATAAATTGAACCAATATATTGCAGGTATTGGGGGGATGAGGGGTTTAAGGTGGGGGTGGGTAGGGTGGTTTATAAGTATTGAGGTATAAAAACGGGTGGGGAGGAGTTTTTAAGTATTGGGAGGGGGTTTCAACAAAAAGAGTTTGGGTCAATATCTCTCGAAATTAAGGGTATTATTTAATATCCCACAATCGCACGTGCTATGTGAGAGGTTCACTAACTGAAGTCCTCGTGATTCTGAGTCGCGTTGGTGTCATTTGGTATCAAAGCATAAATCTAACATGTTTCTTACAGTATCAAAGCATAGCTAGCTTGTGGACTGAGGTAATGATTTTGTTTCCATTATGATTATTAACTATGGGAAAAGAACATGATAAAGAAAGATTATGCGTAATTGCTAAATGGATCAATTAAGGTTTGTAAAGGAAGATGCCACCGAGAAGAGGACATCCACAGGAATTATGTAGTACGTGGTCGAGGAGAAAAGAACAAGTATCTATGTGAAGGGAAATCAATTTCTGATTTACAATATTTATTTAAAATTGAAGACTAACGATTGTGTGAGAAGGTTAGTCAGGTGTAAGGTATTCAGGATTGATTGCAGACAAAGGATGCATGGTTAAAGTTGATGATTAGCCACATAGGAATGTAGAAGAATCCTTGAAAGGATTTGACAGTCATGTAGATTGATGAAAGATTGCAGATTGCAGAAATAACAACCGGGAGATCTGTTCCCAAGGACAATTATGTTCTTGATAAAGAGGAATATATTTTGAAGATAGTAGTGGATATATTACAGCCAACTATATGAGTGGAAGAAGACTATTGATAGTCTTAAAGTTATGGGATGATAATGTTTGTATTTTAACTCTGGTTATGTGAATTTATCGCAGTAAAGAACAGGGAAGTTCTTAAGAAGAGAAAATAGTGGAAGAACCCATAAATCCAATAGAGGTTGGAAAAGAGAGAACTAGTGCATGTTCTGAAAAGAGAAGTGGACCTGCAGAATCCTAGAAGAGCAAAGGAGATTCTCAAAAGGTTCTAGAGGAGAAGAACCAGAGATACCAAAAGGACAAGCTCAAGGAGAGATAGCTTGTTGAGGTATAATAGACAAGTGTGGAGACTTGTTGAGGGAGGCTTAGGAAATCAATCCACAAGTGAACATGATGAAGTTCACAAAAGAGGAGAGGGAGATAGAAACAATGACTACTGAAGGTCATTGTAGGGGTTTAGAGAAAAGCCAAGGTAGAAGAAAGAAGATGGAAAGAGAAAAAGAAGATGACAAAGAATTGCTAGAGTTAGCAAAAGACATTTTGTGCTTGGAGAAGCAAATGCAAGCTGCTAAAGAAGAGAACCAGAGGTATGGTTGGATCATGAAAAAGAAGGTAATATGGAATTCACTATAGGTGAAGCTATCGAATTCACTATAGGTGAAGCTACAGAAAAATATGTTTTCTGATTTGAAGAAAGAAGTCAAAGAAGCTGAATCTGAGATGGAGGTTTCATATTGTGAACCTGAACAGAGTCCTTTTCTTGGAGAGGATGATGAAGCAGAAAAAGAGAGACCAATTGAGAGTCTCATGAATTATGTAAATAATACATATCTATTTATGGAGGAGATGATTGTGAAGTCAAATGAGACCAAAAGGTCTTATGTTTTTGAGACTGATGATTTGGTTGTCATTCCAGATTTTGTTGCAAATAATGGAAAGTCTTTTGAAACTGTCTTAAAATTTGATGAAGTCAAATATGATGAAGATAGTCTCTCAAATGCAAAAATATATGAAGTATTTCAGCAAAAGGAACTCATTGATGAGCAGCTTGATGGAGGAACACATTCAATTCAAGATGATCTGAGGATGAAGGCATAAGAATAAATGTGTAAAGACATTTCTACAAGGCAGGATCATAATTGTATTTTGATGAAGGAAGAAGTTGAACAGTCACCATGGACTGTCATGAAGTTTGAAGAAAAAGAAAATGTACTTTTCAAAAGCATGATAACAGAGTATAATTTTTTTATAGATGGTATGGAGTCGATGTTGTGTTGATACCAACACAAAAAGAGGATGCCAAAGGAGATATCAACATGGACTTCAGAGACTTGTGTTTTTTAAACTAATTATTGGTGTATGTTTGCAAGTATTGAAGAACTCTTGACTGATGTGATTATGCAGGGAGAAACTGAACAATTATCTTGGGCTATCAGAGATAATGAAGGAAGAGGATAAATACTTTTCAAAAGCATGACAACATAACATAATCTTGTTGTGAAGGAGGACAAAAGTTGTATACAGGCTCTAGTGCAGACTATAGGAGAGATAGATTTCAGTGAAGAAATGAAGCTTCTAGAAGAAATGACTAAGAAAGAAGAGTTAATAGTTGAAAATGAATTTTGGGATAATGAAGATGATGCAGAAGAGGAACTAGCTGTAATTCTCGTAAACTATTGGGAGAGTTCATATCAACAAAAGAATGTGCTGATGAGTGATGAAAATTTCAATATTTTTGGAATTAATGAATTATGTGTATCTGTAGGGGTAACATTTGATGAACTTTGTAGGGTTGTTCCAGAGGTAAATGAAGAAACATAGGAGTATCCATGTACTCTTGACATGGATCAAAGCCAAAAAAATTGTTTTATAATTGAAGGATGAGATGACATGGTCTCATGACGGTAAACCAGAAAGAACACTTTCATATTTGGATAGATGTGTTACTGGAAGAGAGGGGAAATCTGTCATAACACAGGAAGAGACTATATTGTCTCTAAGGGGTGATCCGTACTTGAATGAATTTCTTGTTACAGGGTTGGCTATTAAAGACAAAGAAGAATTTTCTAACTTTAGAAAATATGACGATGAATTAAAAATCTTAGAAGATTGATTGAATAATCCAAGGATTGATAAAGATAATTTTTTAATTTTTTATTGTAGCATTGAAGAGCATATAGAAATCCAAAACAATGGATTATTTTATAATTTAATGGACAAGAGTAGAAATTTAAGAGGACAACAACAGTTTCAGGAAGAAAAGAAGATGTAGGTGTACCATCCAAAGGATAGATTAGACATGGAGATTGAAGAATTAAGGTTGTTGATGGTGAAGATGTCTCAAAGAAGGCATGAGAAAAGAATGAAGATTTTCATCAGTAGAGAAAATAGACAGAACAATGACAGAAAACAAATGATAGAGAAAGAATGTAAAAGCAAAGCTAGTGGAGCATTACAGCATAAAATTTGGAAACCAGGAGAACTGAAGATGTCAAAGACAGAGCAACATGATGAGATAGATTATCAACTACAACACAAGGTTTGGGATCCAGGAATACTGAAGAGGGGAATTTATGAACAGGAGGTCATATTTATATCTTCTTCGAGAGTCTGATGCAGGAGCATCCCACTCTCAATTCAAATCCAAGTGTTAAATTTTTGATAAGGCCTAGGAGGGGTATTAAGTTATGAATTGATGGTCTTGAACCATTACTTTGTAAATAAACCTATGTTTTATTTGATTTTAGATAGATGGTGAGTTAATTAGTTGAGTAATGAGTAATTGATGAATCATGTATAAAATCCCTCAATAAGGGTAGCGAGTCATAGGATAGGATTGATAATTGAGTTAATTGAGAAGATTGTTGAGTGTTTATTGGATATGAACCATAATTGGTTTCAAATATCTGTTTGTATATATATCTGTAAGCCTATGAGGCATAAGGTAGAGTAGAGTAGACAAGAAACAGGTAGACAGGGAATAGAAGACAAAGTTAGGTCTGTAAGGCCCGTAGGAGCCAGAGGAACCGGACCTAACAATGTATATATGGCCTAACAATATATATCTGACCTGAGTAGATCAGAACGCAGGTTCTAAAATGGATTGTCTGTACAGATTCATTTGATGAATGAAAAAAACTTGTTTTGGCATAATTCTGCATGTGTAAATTTCATCTCTATTTGAATGTATGAAATCGTGAACTATATGCTTGTCTAATTTCTGTAAAAGACTTACAAATCTATGTACGAATTCAAGGTTATTGAAAACGGGAAAGAACAAATATCGATTGATCGATTCTTTGATCAATCGCGTGGGAGAATTTGATAATCCATCCAATTGAAGGATTTCGTAAAATTAAATGTATGCACAGAGAAAACTTGTTGCGGGATTCAGAAACGAATAGATTGATCATTGAAAGGATCAAGAAAAATATAATTTTGAAATTTGCAAGTTTAATGATCAGAAGTAAACCTAGATCGGCAATGGATAATGGATCTGCAACGATATGACGGTCAAAATTTAGATCCACATCAAAATAAAGATCAACGGTCCAGATCCTCCCCTCAAAAGATTGACGGTGCAGGGTGAATATTGCGGGAGAAGATTTGCGAGAGTCAAAATCCAGAAAATGCGAACGCGTATCCCACATCCCGAATGCGGGATAGGCTATTTCTGCATCAGAATTACGAAAGGAAGGTTCGGAAAATTGGAATCCCGCATCCCGCAATTGCGGAAACAAAGTTGAAGAACTCTGTTGCGGGGAAGGAAATTGTGGAAACTTGTTTGCGGAATCGACATTGTGGAAACAACATATGGGGAAGAATTTAGTAGACAACTAAGTTTAGAGGTTCTGCTAAATTAGAACCTAACTATTCCTGGGAGGGCTGATTCGAATCATTTTACTGGCTCAATTTGAAGATTTGAATACAGTATTCTGAGTCACGTTGGCATCATGTAGCCACCCAATGAAGTAAAAATCATGGGTTCACACAAGTCGGAGTGAACTAAATCCAATCTTCCCTTGGATCTACTTTCACTTTTCAGAAAGGAACCCTTGGTATTATTACGATGTGCACATCCTCTACATATACCATCATGGTCTACATGAAGCACTGGTAGACCTCTCACCATGTTCCTTAATGCTGGGAGAGACTGATAGTTTAGATGAGCTATTCTTATGTCCCATAGCTCAACTATGTTGGTGGAATCATTGACTAAAGCTTGAGTTGGTAAGGTGCTCAATCAATACAAGCTCTCCTCTCTTACACCAATCACTTTTGTTGTGTTCATGTTAGAATTATTATGTCAAGCAATTAAATTTCTATCTACAAATTTAATTCTATATCCCTTGTCTTCTAAGGAAGAAACAGAGACAAAATTTATTGTAATGTCCCGGTTTTGACCCCGTCACAATAGATGTATATGATGTATAAATTGTAAATGATCATGGAGTGGAGCTAAAGGCCAAGGCCCCACCGTTGATCGGTAATGCTATGTTTTGGATTTAATTGTCACCGAAGGTCTATTGGGGCATGCGGCATATATTATGTTGGCCATCATGTAAATATGCATCATAATTAATTAATGAACACAACTAGCTACGGTCGCGGCAACTAAATCGAATGGGGCATGATTTCCTAAGCATAAGGGGGGGTGAAATATTTAACCTATGGGTCAATGGGGAAAAGCCAAATGTCTATGAGAAGACCCATCAAGCTGTCAACTACCTTTCTTGTCTTTTTCCCCAATCATTTATTTCTGCCAGAATGTGGTTGAGTTAGTTATTGCATGGAATGGGAAGAGTATGGGCAACCAAAATTCGAATTGGGCAGAGACCCATTTTTGGAAAAACGTGTTCTGACTTCCTTGGCAAGGAAGATGCCCAAAAACGTATGCCATTCTGCTATGCATCCACGTTTTTCAGTTTCCTCACCATTCTCCTTCACGTTGGGGCTTTTGGGAGCAGCTGGAGTTTTTCCTGTGTTTTTCCTTCCATGTTTTTGGCTGTTTGCTTCATTTTCCCATGGATGGGAGGTCATTTTTGTAGTGCCAGGGACTGGGTTGTCTTCCTCACGTTTTGGGAGCTACTGGTGCATTTTTCCATTCACGTTTTTGTGATTTCATGTATTTTTGCCATGGCTGTGAAGGGCCATTCACGTTTTTGGCTGTCTCACCGACTATTGGTCTCACGCACAGGCTATTTGGGATGTTTTTCCCTGCTGTGAGTTGTTCTCATGGATAAGCTTCAGGACTGTGTGTTTTCCCCCATGTTGTGAGCTGTTTTGCTGTTACGTTTGGGGCTATGTAAATTCGTTTCTCTTGTTTAAGCTATAATAGCTAAATTGATTTCCTGAGTGCAATTGTTGGTCTTTGGACTGTGTGAGGAGTAAGGGTGTTGGCTTGGTTTCTTGATAAACCTGGTGCTAGAAACCACACAGATAGAGCTAGAGGGATGGCCTTCTTCTCCATCACCCCTGAATAGCACTGGAAGGGAATGCAAGGCCTGAGGGACTGTGTAGCAGAGAAGGGACTGATTCCTTGTGTTGGGTGTGGATGGGTGTCTTAGAGTTCAGGCTAGTTCTAGTGTAGGTGTTCTTGGTTCTGTAATGAGCTCACCAACTTAGCAAATCGCCTTCATCAGCTCCTTAATGGCCTGATAAACCCAACCTTGTTGGCTTGGCTATGTGTTTGTGTATCCTGGCTATGTGTAAGCCTGCTAGTTCCCTTATTCCTTGGAGAATCATGCCCAGCTCAGGGGTGGTAGTGCTGCTGAGAGATTAAGGAGCACGCTGGCCTATGGTTGGGTGGAACGTTGCAGCGACGTAGCTGGTTGCGGATCGAGTTCATCATAAGATAAGTGATCTTGTGTATTCTACCTCTGCAATTCTATATTTACTGATAATGAAAATGAAATGAACATGTTGAAAGAATGATTGTGTGAATGCATGTTGTTTCCGCTGTGCAAGATGAATTAATTAAGCTGTGTATGATGAACAATTGAATTTGTGCATGTTATAATGTCATGCATTCTTC
Source organism: Pseudotsuga menziesii (assembly GCA_001517045.1). Taxonomy (NCBI): domain Eukaryota; kingdom Viridiplantae; phylum Streptophyta; class Pinopsida; order Pinales; family Pinaceae; genus Pseudotsuga; species Pseudotsuga menziesii. The sequence continues at coordinate 192,795 of LPNX011076190.1, read as the reverse complement.
TCAGCATTCTATTTTAGCATTTCAACTTTTTATATATACCTGTACATGTTCATGGGGCTCTTATCCCGGTCTGTTATAGCCATTAGATCACATCCTCTTTGCCGGTCGGAGGCTTGGGGACGTGACAGCATGGTATCAGAGCTCCTGAGTTGCAGCAGTGGGCCTCTATGGGCCAAGAAGAACCAACTGACAGAGGTGTATTTCATTCTGCCTAGCCGAACCAGTGGAAGATTGTGAAAATTTGAAATTGGGAAATTTCTGTTTAAGTGTGAGCAGTCGGAAGAACCAGCAGTAAATATTCCACCGTTGCGGAAGGTTTCATGATCTTCCCATCCCACGTTGCGGACGTCGAAGGAATCATGCTTCCGACCCAAAAGTCACCCGACCGCCGACGCCACAGAAAAGTTGAAAATTTGGCTAAGTGTGGAACGATCGGGCCATTGGAGGAAGTGAAATTCTGCCGTTGCGGAAGGTTTCACAATCTTCCCATCCGCCGTTGCGGACGGATTGGTGAAGTCTCCCGCCCGTCGTTGCGGACGGCGAATCGATTTGGCTTCCGATTGGAAAGGCCGCCGATAGCCGACACAGTAAAAGAAAGATTGAAAATTTTTCTAAGTGTTTTAGCATTCGTCAGAAGGGAGAGTGGTCCGACGTCCGATGTTTCGAGAGTCCGCCGACGTCCGATGTTTCGAGAGTCCGCCGACGTCCGATGTGATTCTAAGCGCCGATCGGAAGAGATGGTGAAGTGGGTGTTCGTTGTTGCGGATGAATTGGAGAAGTTTTCCGTCCGACGTTGCGGAAGGAAGAATGGTCTGGGAGCCGATTCAGAGGAAGACAAAGTCATCCGACTTTCGATCCAAAAGTCAGCCGACGTCCGACATAAGTGCCAAGTCGGAAGGTTTTGAGATTTTTGAGAGCCGCCGTTGCGGAAGGTTCGGAGCTTTCGAGCGTCGGCTGTTGCGGAAGCTGGAGGCATTTGCCGGTCGATTAAGAAGACTGCCAACGCCGCAAGAGAAAGTGCGCCGATCGGAAGAGGAAAGGGAAGGAGCGTCCGACGTTGCGGAAGGTTGGAACTTTCGGAGGAGCCGCCGTTGCGAATGCTTGAATGACTAGACCACCCGATGTGAAAGGATTTTGACAGCTGATCAGAGAGTCAGCCGACACCCGATTTGCACAAGGAAAATTTTGAGTTTTTCTATGAGATTTCTCAGCCGATTTCAGCTGTTTCTCAGTGAAATTTTGAGGATTTTCAGGGGTTGAAAATGAGAAATTGGCAGCGAGCTAATGCGCCAGATTGCGCAAAAATCAACAATTTACAAAAAAAAAAACGAGGGCGCTGCCCTCGACCCGCCCTGCAGTGGCGCCGGGAAGCCACAAGGGGGCAAGCCCCCTTGACCCCCGTCGTCCCCCTCAGATAGACGTTCTTAATAAAGAAAGTTTTGTGTGTTTGGGAAAACTAATATTTTATGATTATTCCAAGAGAAGGTAAGTAATGTTGATTTGTATCAATGTATGCATCTAACGATTGTGCTACTAACACATTGCAGAGTCATAGTCACCTTCCAGGGAAGTATTCCAGGTAGTGCAGTTTGACAAGTAAGTGGTGGTTCAGTATGAGAACCCATGACGGGTATGATGCTCGGGATTCTGATGAGCATGCCCGAGATGCCATGGGAGAAAATGTCCGTAATAGGAATGATGACATAGAGTCAAATGGAAGGAGATTCCAAGAGACCCCGTCAGATGTTGCAGCTACTATGAGAAGCTTAATTAAAGCCCAGGAAGAGCAGCATCAGTTGAATGCTGCAATGTTGCAGAGCTTGACAGATTTGCATAAGAAGATAGACTCGGGACGAGGTACAGCAAGACCAGAAGGTAGTAAGAGCAGTACTAGGAGAAGAAGGACTCCTAGTGGATCATCCGACTCCGAAGAATCCAGTGGGGATTCAAGCTTTTCTTCTCATAAAAGAAAAAGAAAGAGACACCATAGGGATCGCTTTCGAGATGAATTTAAAAAGGAAAAACCTCCTACATTTGATGGTGAGGTAAAGACTAGACAAGAGGCTGAAGCTTGGCTTCTTGGTATTAGGAAGTACTTTCAAGTGCATAATTATTCAGGAAACATGAAGGCAAGAGTTGCCATATTCAATATGAATGGAAGAGCATCCATTTGGTGGGAACACTTCAAGCAAGTGAAGAGGATCAACGAAAGAAGACTTAAGTGGAAACAGTTCAAGAAGTATTTCAAGTAGAAATACCTATCTGACAGGTATTATGATGACAAGATTAAGGAGTTCCATGAGTTGAGATTGGGACAGCAAACCATGGAAGAGTATGCTAACACGTTTTTGGAGCTGTTGAGGTATGTCCGGTACATCAGAGATGAAAAAGTGAAGGTCCAGCATTTTCTGAGTGGATTACCTCAATCTTATAAAGACAGGATTGAGTTTTATGAACCTAGAACTCTGGAAGAAGCAATAAGAAAGGCTAAGTATTGCTATGAGCAAAGCAAGGGTAAGCCAGAATACCATAAGGCATGGAAGGACAAGAAGAATGAGAAGTTTGACCAGATAAAGAAAGGTTTCAAACCTTCTAACTTCAGGAATCAGTAGAAGCAGCCATCTCAAGCTGTTAGTAAGCCAGTTGGAGTGACCGGAGAAAAGCCTAAAGATCCACAACAGAATAGAGGACCGCTTCAATGTTGGAAATGTGGAGGACCCCACATGCATAGAAACTGTCCACTTGAGAATGAGAGTGTAAGGCCAACTTACAACATTCAAGAAGCAGAAACAGTGGGTCAAGTAGCAAGGGCAGTACCTAGGATTTATGCAGCACTGGAGGACCGTCAGGCAGATCACCAGTCAGCAGCTGTGGTTGAAGTAGCAGGTAAGATTGCTGAGCAATCTATTTCTATTTTGATTGACCCTGGTTCTACTCACAGTTACATTACTCCCAGAGTAGTGGAAATTTGTGCTTTTAAGAAAGTAAGGCATAGGAAGTCTTGGTTAGTTCAGCTAGCCACTGGAACTAAGAGAAAGGTCAGTGAAGTGGTAGATAAGTGCCCATTGGTCATGAATGGATTGGTCACTTGTGTAGATCTGAATGTTCTACCGCTTGGTTCCTATGATGTTCTCATTGGAATGGATTGGTTAGAATCTCACAGGGTGAAGCTTGATTGCTACAATAAGACTTTCGAATGCATGAATGAAGAAGGGAACCTAGTAGTTGTAAAAGGTATTCCAAAGGTAATTTCAGTGAGGCAGATTTCAGCTATGCAGTTGAAGAAGTTCTGTAGGAAGGGTTGCCAGTTGTATGCAGCTCAGATTTTGGAGGAAACAAGAGATGAAACTCCGAGGTTGGAGGACTATCGGGTGTTACAGGAATTCAGGGATGTGTTCCCTGATGAGATTCAAGGGCTTCCTCCAAAGAGGGACATTGATTTCACTATTGAACTTGTGCCAGGAGCAGCACCAGTGTCCAAGGCACCCTACAGGATGAGTATACCGGAGATGCTAGAATTGAAGATGCAACTGCAAGAGTTGTTGGACAAGAAGTATATCCGACCGAGCGTGTCTCCTTGGGGAGCACCGGTTCTGTTTGTAAAGAAGAAAGATGGTACACTCAGGTTATGTATTGATTTCAAACAGCTGAATAAGGTTACGGTGAAGAATAAATATCCTTTTCCTAGGATTGATGACCTCTTTGATCAAATGAGAGGAGAAAAGGTATTTTCCAAGATTGACTTGAGGTCTGGTTACCATCAGGTGAGAATCAAGGATGAAGACATTCATAAGACATCCTTCAGGACGAGGTACGGGCATTATGAGTTTGTAGTGGTACCATTTGGTCTCACAAATGCGCCAGCTACATTTATGTGCCTTATGAATAGCGTCTTCAGCAGGTATTTGGACAAGTTTGTTCTTGTTTTCCTTGATGAAATTCTTGTTTACTCTAAGAATGAGAAAGAACATGAAGAGCATTTGAGGCTGACATTGCAAGTGCTTAGGGAGCATCAGTTGTATGCAAAACTGAGCAAGTGTGACTTCTACAGAGATAGAATTCAGTATTTGGGTCACATTATCTCATAGGAGGGTATATCTGTGGACCCTGAAAAGATAGAAGCCATTATGAATTGGCCTACTCCAAGAAATGTGACAGATGTAAGATCTTTCATGGGACTTGCAGGATATTATAGGAGATTCATTGAGGGATTCTCCAAAGTTGCACATGCCATCACTTCTTTGCAAAAGAAGGGGATGAAGTTCGAATGGACATCGAGGTGTGAAGAAAGCTTCCAGCAGTTGAAGAATCTTCTCACTAGTGCACCCGTATTGAAAGTTGCAGATCCAGAGAAAGATTTTGTGGTGTGTACCAATGCATGTGGACAAGGGCTTGGAGGAGTCCTTATGCAAGACAACCACGTGATATGTTATGAGTCAAGAAAGCTGAAGGAACATGAAAAGAACTATGCCACTCATGATCTAGAGCTCGCAGCCATAGTACATGCTCTCAAGATGTGGAGACATTACTTAATGGGCAGAAGATTTGAGCTTAGAACTGACCATTATGGTCTGAAGTATTTGTTTGATCAGCCTACTCTGAATGCTAGACAAGCAAGATGGCTAGAATTTTTATGTGAGTTTGATTTTGAAATCAAGCACATAAAGGGGAAAGAGAATAAGGTTGCTGATGCACTCAGCAGGAAGATGCAAGAAATGCATGTGGCATCTCTTAGTATTTGTCAATCAGATTTGAGGCAGCAGATTGTTAGTCATGTTGCCGGAGATGAATTATATGAATGGATGAAAGACAAATTGCAGCAGCAAAGTCTTGAGAAAAGGTATGAGGGATATAAATTGGAAGGAGATGGGATTAAAGGCAGAATTTATATTCCAGATGTGGCAGATTTGAGGAGAATTGTCATGGATGAAATCCATCAAGCTCCGTATTCTGGACACCCGGGATATCAGAAGACAATTGCTACAGCTAGAAAGCGGTACTTTTGGCCAAGTATGAAAAAGGATATGGCTAAATACATTTCAAGGTGTATGAAATGTCAACAGGTAAAGGTTGAGCATCAGCATCCAGCAGGTTTGTTGCAGCCTTTGCCAGTTCCGGAATGGAAGTGGGAAGTTATTTCCATGGATTTTATTACAGGATTGCCAATGACTTGGAGACAACATGATTCTATCATGGTTGTGGTAGACAAGTTGACTAAGGCAGCACATTTTATACCGGTTAAGTCTACGTATGAGGCTGGTGACATTGCAAAGATATTCATGAAGGAGATATTCAAATTGCATGGATTGCCGAAGGCAATAGTATCTGACAGAGATGTCAAGTTTACTTCCAACTTTTGGAAGGGGTTGTTTGCAGATTTTGGTACAAAGCTAAACTTCAGCACTGCATACCATCCTTAGACAGATGGTCAAACTGAGAGAGTTAATCAGGTGCTTGAAGACATGCTTCGCATGTATGTAATGGACAAACCAACCAAGTGGGAAGATTACCTACACTTGGGAGAGTTTGCTTATAACAATGGGCAGCAGGCATCCTTGGGGATGAGTCCGTATGAAGCTTTGTATGGGAGAAGGTGTAGGACACCAGTGACTTGGGATAATCCAGTGAACCGGATTGTGCTTGGACTAGAATTGCTCAAGGAAACGGA